>JALMQS010000816.1:9438865-9516326 GCA_024734495.1 Forficula auricularia | reverse complement strand
ATATATATATATATATATATATATATAAATGTATATATCAGTGGCAGTTGGTGACTTTTCAACCAGGGGATGCTGTCCAGAAAAGTACCCTTCATTTTTTGAAATTTTATTAATCTTCGCTTTCTTTTTTGCAAATTTCATCGAATACGGCATCATTTTTGTTATTTTCCAAATTTAACATTAGATTTAAAAAAAATATATTTTCGGATGCTTTTGAGGGTAGGAGACAGAAAATAAATCTTGTGACTTAAACTCCACAGTCCCTGAGATGGGAATCGACCATCTTCAACAATGAATCAGCCTCTCCAATAAGAAAATCTTAAATTTCTCCTAATTCTATTGCTATAAGCAAGCTATGACTTGTCTATACATATAGCACTCTTAGTAATTTCCGATCTTATATATTGAGAATTATTAGAAATGGATTAGTTCAAAAATTCTCGAAACATCTTTATTTATTCCTTTTTTGTATTATTTCTATTTTAATAGTTCCTCAGCAAGAACAATTTTTATTCGACTAAAACTCGTCTGAACTTGTCTTTGACATGCTTGAACTAGAAGATACGGTATACCAGGTAAAGACTTCAAACCTTCTATTCGCACCCTTTTCGGAAAAATCATTCATTTTAATTGCTCCTTGAAACTATGCAACAAGACAAATTCATTGATTTTTCTTTTTTTATTGGTATTTCCACTGTTCACATTTTGGGGTTCCAGTTCGAAAAAGAATAGTCTTCTTAGAAGTTATGGAATGGTTCAACTAGTCATCTTGAATTACGTGTTTGTGTTAATAAACTGCACCTCTATGCAAAGTTTCAACTTTCTAACTCAAGTCATTCATTATATAGAGATAAAAGTAAATAAATATTATATGCAATATTCATTTACAATGAGTTAAGTATTCTAGGTCACTTGTTTCACAATATTCCATATAATATTTATTTACTTTTATCTTTATTAAAGATGTTTCACCTTGCACCAACACCACAATCTCTACTAATCATTCACATATAAAAAAAAGAATAAACCTCTAAAATTTTCGATAGTGTACCGAATCTTGCAAAAGTTTTCACCTTTTACTTACTCCAATTAAAAATTAAATTTACTAAATTCTTTAACTTAAGCATTGGCCCTGCATTGAATAATTAATCTAAGAAAACAAATTGAATTTTCATAAATTCTTAGATTTATGGTGTTTTTAAGCAAATTTAAAAATTTTACTCCTGACAAATAATTTATTTAATACCATAAAAACTCTGTGATTCAAAATTTACTTTTGCATCCAAGAAGTAAAGAAGAGGTAGGTAACTTTTGAAATTTTTCATTGTATTAGAAAGGTTTGGAGGATTGAAGATTATAAAAAAAGGATTCAAAGGAATAATTGAACTCCATAAATGAAATGAAATTAAATAAATTAACGAATTAGCTATAAATAAATAATTTATTCCTAGTGTGACTACGATGGGTGTTTGCAATTCGACATTTGTTGAGACTTTATGGAAAATATTGGACTAATTTCATAAGGACTTTTTTTAGAACAAATCATAAAAAAACTTTAAATTAAATGAATATATAAAAATTCTGCTACCTTCGGCAAAAAACTTTCAATTTAATGTAAAAAGAATATTTAATAAATCATTGATCCTTAAAATTAACATTTTTTCGATGAAATCAATTTAATAATTTTAATCAAAATAAAAGTCATTTTAAATTAAAAATATTTAAATATAATTATTATAAATGTTTAATCTTTAAAAATTATTAAAATTTGCATAATCAATCATCATTTCTCTAAATCACATGTATTGATGGATTAAAAGAAAATATCAATGATAAATATAATATAAAGTGTAGTGATTAGGAATTACATTCTTCTTAGTAACTTCTTAAATAATTACCAAAGACAAGATAATAATTCTCCGAGATGATTAGTCTAATATTTTAATGAATATACAAAGCCATTAATAATATTAAAATAGGAAATGATCATTGATGCAACCAAGTGGGTGCATGAGGGCAAATCAGCGCCTGATGTGGGTTGCAGCAGCGGCTAAATGGTGTTTCCTCTGACATTGAGCATTGCCGCCTGTCTAGTACATATTTACTCTCTATGTACATAGAATGATTTAATTCCTTCGGATTCCCACTTGTTTTGCACCGTTTAAACAGCTATAGTATGACGCTTATGGAATTTAACCAATTATATCCATTTAAATTGATAGATGCTATGATCTTTAAAGCTGTTAACTTATTGGCATTAAACCGCGATTCAGGGTCAATTCTGATAGTTTAATTTAAAAGAATCACACGGTTTAATTATTATTCCCTCTATATTAACTATTAGAAAAGAAAAGTAGAATATTTGGCGGGATCAATGAATGATAAACTCTAAATATTTGTAGTAGGTTGAAGGAGTTATTCAGCCAAAGCAAGAATGCACCGGGTACAATAAAATTCCCAGAATAAAGACGTTTCGGCCTGAATTTATCGGGCCATCTTCACTTTATTGGGAATTGTACACATATTTACCGTAAGTACATGTGATTATTCCTGGTTTTGTCAACAATAAGAAATTTAACTTCATATATTTAGTGTTGTACTGGAGCACAAGATTCAGAGATGAGTGACACTTTTTTTTTAATGATATTGATGTGAGAAGGAGATACACTAGAAGGTGCATCCCCTAAAGGCCTGTATGGGATGGCCCCTCCATCGTGAAAAGTATGGGATGGCCCCTCCATCGTGAAAAGAAGAGTAGAAGGAAAGAAGCCGGAATCAAATCTCAGAAAGTTAGATACAATCCAATTTACTAAGTTAAACTTACACTTACGGTAATATGTGTATAATTCCCAATAAACTGAAGGTGGCCCGATAAATTCAGGCCGAAACGTCTTTATTCTGGAAATTTTATTGTACCCGGCATCCTTGCTTTGGCTGAATAACTTCTTCAACCCACTACAAATTTATCACAGCCACGATCTCCAACAACATCTAAATATTTGTGTTGTGAAATAATCATTTATTAAATTGATATAAAAGTTTAAATTATAAAAAAGCTTATCAACTGGTGGTGATCAATAATTCTGGTTTCTTGCAAAAGCGGTAGTTCATAATTTTACAAATACTTAATTTTCCCTCTCTTTCTTTCCAAAGGTCCAGGAGATACCAATGGCAAAGAAATAGGAAAAACATTCTCCACGTTGCTTTGATTAAAAGTAGATGACATAGGTCTTGACCCCCGTTATATTTTCTGCATATTATATTGGTCACATATGATCATCCAAAAATATTTTTTAAAAGTGCTCAAAGATATGTGATTTTCAAAAAAACTTTAGAATTGAGATTGAAACGTCAAGTAGTCTGATGAGAAAATCGCATCAACAGTATGTAATCTTTGTCGTTTCATCAGAACTTCTTTAGTAAACCTTCTTCTTCTTAATCTTCTCAATAGGCCTACGCCTGTTTCTTCAAATAAAGGACGTTGTTCCATTCGATTTTTACTCAAGGTGTACATTTAGGCCCGCTTTACATCTTTTTTTGGCCTTCCTTGGCTTCTTACACCTTGGGGACTACATTCTTTTGTTACTTTTGCCAATCTATCCTCTCCCATACGATCTACATGGGCTACATACTTTTTCTAGTACCGATCTAATCGACTATATCTGGTATACCGCTTATCTGCCTTAAATGTTCACCGTGGACTCTATCTCTTAGGGCTAGTTGTATGTCTGTTGGTAAGCTCTTTTTAACCGTTGGCAAAGGGTAAATCCTTAGAATTCATCTTGTGCCCATCAAGTAAATATTTGAAAACATGATAAATAAAATATTTTGATCTTTATAAATTAAATATTCTATACCATATCTTCAGAAAATTCAAAAATAGATGTGAACAACCTCAACTCCGGAAATAGAGAGTACCTATATAAAAAACATTCGTCAATAGTCAATACAGAAAAAATTCTAATTTTTCTTACCTTCGTTCTCAAAAGATAATCTGTAACAGACTCATCCTTTTTTCGTGCAGATTCATTTTTGCTATCCTCCTTTAATTTTTTTGATTTTAAATCATCTTCATCTTTCTTCTTATCTTTACTAAATTCCTTTGAGTCGCGTACTCGAGTTCGAACCTTTACTGCACTCATTATATCGGAAAATCACAAAACAATTATAAAACAGTTAAAGAGGTCCATGTGAACTTTTCGCAGCCTAAAACTAAACTGAATCCGTGGCAACGTTCTAGGCCTTCGAACGTCCTTTGGCAACAAAGTCCGGTAGACTAACTTAAAGACTTTTCCTGAGCGCGGATATCGTTTTGGCACATGAAAGCGAAAAGCGTCAAGATCCCCAGACAAGAATAACTTGGTGGTGGCTGAACCAACATATGTTTTTTTTAACCAATAACATTCAATTTTGAATCCTTTATTTTTAGAGAGTTAATTGCTTAAAACAAAATATTTTAAACAAATGTCAGAACTTTGAATCGGTGTATTGATTCTTCTCTTGGTAAAACATTGAGAATTCAAAAGTATTCAAAATATATTTTAACAAAAATAAAGACAAATCATTGATTCTTTCTTAAAATATATCTTATAAATATTAGTCTAACGTAATTTTTGGTGTTTTATATAAATAATATTATCATTGATTGGATTAGATCGATATAATATCTTGATAGAACTTCCTCTTTATCATGCATAAGGAAATGATTATTTTCTTTACTTGAACTGACATCATGTTAACTCTATATTAAAATAGGATATCAATATAGAAGAATAAATTATGCTTACGTTTTATGCTTAGTTTTCTGAAAATAATTATTCAAATTTTAGTAGGGCCATTAAAATAATAGATATTAAAAAAAAATAATACGTTTAAATAGTCATTTCCCAATGAATAAATTTTAAAAAAATATAGAAAAAGTACTTTCTTACTGTAGTGTAAAGTACTTTAAGATGTAATTTTATTAAAAACTTTATGTAATTTTTTGAGGTCCTCAAAGTTTTTTAAATTTGATCAAAATTGGTTAAGCCATTTTCAAAATATTTAGAAAAAAACTAAAAATGTACAGTAATAAACTACTAATGTTTATGCTCCGGTATGTACCAAAAATTAATCAGTGCTTCATTCTATTTAACTAATGGTAGGTTTTTAATTTGTGTCTGGAAAAAAAGTAATTCATACATACCCACGAACTAAATGAAAAAACGCACTTTTGGGACTCTGGATGAGATCCCAAGTAATTTTTGACAAAACCGTCAATTCCTAAAATTTAATTAACTTAAATATTCTTTGGTTAAGACCATGGGGCTTGTAGTCTTTACCTGAGGGCACTTTGATTCTACACTTTCCTCGAAACCGATTACATAAAGTAAAAAAAAATTATAGTGTATGTAGAATCTCAAAATTTAATAATATGGCCACATCTCAATTATTCAACCCTTTATAACTTATCTCAATAATTTTTCGTTTTATCTTTTAATAAAATATTAAGCATATTATTCTGAACAAAATGA
Organism: Forficula auricularia; assembly: GCA_024734495.1. Lineage (NCBI taxonomy): Eukaryota > Metazoa > Arthropoda > Insecta > Dermaptera > Forficulidae > Forficula > Forficula auricularia. The sequence continues at coordinate 9,510,813 of JALMQS010000816.1, read as the reverse complement.
CACCTTAATTTTAAAAATCGGTTGACAATTAATTGAGTTATAATGATATTTTTATATTCATTATTATAGGTTAGTCATTCTTAATTGGTTGAGATGAAATCGGCCATCATAGAAATTTTAAATATTCGAATTTGCGGTTGATTAATTTTCCACTACTGCCATCTTACATCGATTTATTCAACTCTATTGTCTAATTAATTATGAAAATTTAAACATTTGAATCGGTGATTGAATCCAGCACCATCTGCTAGATTTTATTTCCTTTACTTAAGAATAACTAACCATAACTATGAAAATAAAAATACCACAATAACTCGGTTAATAATTAACCGATTTTCAAAAATAAGGTGTAATTTTGTTTATAAATAAATGATTAATATTTTATTAAGCATAAAGTAATACAATGAAAATAAGGATTATTGATAAATAAAGAATTCAAAATTGACATTGGCCGACATTTTAAAATTTTAAAGCTAGAGTTACTAGAATGTGTAGATTTTAATAAATTATTATTTTGATCCAATAGAGTGTCCCAAATTTCGTTGTAACACTTTTCTACAACAAAATCTAATAAATTATGACAAATGTTCAAAAAAAAACAAGTCTTTTAACAACTTGTTTATTATTAATCGTTATCTTAGAGATAATTATTAATTTTGTAACTCTATGTGCATAATTTTCTTTTTATATATAGATGTGTTGAATATCTATCAACATGTTTCTTTTAAATTTTTCATTTTTCCGATTTTATATAAGTCTCTAATGTAAAGTGGGAGTGGATTGGCCTTATCTTCCAATCAGAGCTAAAGACAGATTTCAGATCTTCAAACTAAATACATATCTATCTCAATAATGTTTAAGATATTAAAGTGTCCGGACTTAAAGTGAAATCAATGAATCATCCTTTGATTTGGAATTTCCATTTTGTTATTGAAAGATTTATGGTTGCTTATAATTTATATGTTTGGGCTAATACAATAAATAATGAATTATTTTTATGAATAAAAATGTAATTTAAAGGCATTTAATAGTAATAATAATAAATCTTATTTTGTTTATAGTAAGAAAATCTTCAACCAATGGATGGGTAAAGGGTAAAGGTTCATTCACCTTGAAATGTGTTGAAGTCAGATAGAAATATCATAATAAATTAAATAAATTATGCGAGAGTAGTAAAGGATAATTTGAAAGTGGGAATTTGGATTTTCTGTGTATATGTTGGATATTAAAGTCATTTTCAATTAATATGCCATCTCACTTTCCATATTAGCTGTAAACACTATAAAATTAACAGATACGATATATACCCATTAGGGTGGAACGAAAAATACAAATTTTTATTTTTAATTTGTAATAGCTTGGAAAAATTGCCTTTAGTAGTAGAAAAGACAAATATAAAAAAAATATAAAAGTGATTGGGGTATGTCTTGAGGTGCCGCAAGAACGATAGTTTAATAAATTAACAGATTTGGCTAGGTTATTATTATTATTATTTATTTTTTTTGTATCTAAAAACAATAAAGTGTTATTGTAATAATCCTTTTGCTCATCCGTGCATTGGATTCTTTTGTCCTTGATAATTTACATTTTAAAAATTTTATATTAATTTTATTGTATTAGTCTTTTTTTGGTTAATCCGAGGGGTGAACCGTGATTGGAATTAGGTGTACACGTCTTTGGAATTATTTTGGAATTCATTGGATAATGCCCCTACATCTGTTGATCTTTCTACTTGGAAATGAAGGTAGAAGTGGAAGTAGGTGTACACGATATTAGGTCGCGGTTCACCACTCGGTTTATCCACATTTGAATCGCAAATTTATCATGGACAACATCGTAATGTTTTATGTTTGCTCAAATTCAAAATTAATTTATATTGACACTAACTAATGCCCAAATTAAAACGTACAATGCCACGGGACCACATTTGATCTGATTAAATAGACACTAGTACAGATAATAAAAAAAAAGAAAAAAAAACTTTCACAAAATAGAACGAGAATTATTTAAATATTTTTATTTATTTCAAATTTCTGCATTGATTTTCTAAATTATTCCATTAATATTTTATTTATCGTATCAAAATTAATTGGATAGGCCGTGTCAAAAATTTGTGAGGATGGCAGGATTCGCAAAAAACATATGAGAAATAATTTCACTCGCTAGAAGCCATTGAATAAGAGAATTAGTTAATTAGTTAAATTTGTATCTAAAAACGTTGCCTATAATTGGTGTTAATGAGAATTTCCTATTCTGTAGAAATAGGATCGTATAAACGTCCTGTGAATGGATGAATATTTATTTCAATATATGTGCGGTTATGAACTCATGCTATTTTCGGAGCTTAGCATAGCAAAATATAATAGTTTAAAAAACCACGCTTTTGTCAGTAATGCATTGAAAAGTACAAATTAATGTAATAAACAGCCGAAGAGCTTTCCAACCTTGGCACATCAATAAGTTGTTTATTTCCATATGAAATAACTATCGGAAGAAGTTCTTCTTTTGATTCCCGTGCATCTAAAGCAGGCAACAGTTATTCCAATAGATAATGAACTCAAAAATAGTGAGATTTGAGATTTCATTAAGAGTTAAACTCACTATTATACAACAAAACTGCCAAAATTTGTCCATTAGAGGGAAGTTTTGAACCTATTATCGGATGTTTGACGTTCACAATTAATAATACACTATTTTTACAATTGTGTAATTCCACCGACATGTTGACTAATTGAGAACAATGCGTTTAATAACATAATAGCAAGCGATTACAAGCACATCGATATGCAAGCTGGTGTTCGCCTTAGTCTGAAAGTACTGACATGGTTCGCTGCAAGTCGGCACAGGTTGCCGTGGTCAGGCGTACACGAAATTCCATTTAAATTGTTTTGACATCAAACAAAAAAATTAAGATGCGTTCAAAAAGACTTTGATTTTTTGGGGACACAAGTATTGACTTAAGCTGAAGAGGAAGGTAGCCTTCCGAAACCTATCGAATTTTGCGATGATCAAAGAATTTACATTTTTCCGCATTCTTCGATTTTAAAATGTTTTAAAAATGAAAGTGCCTAGAAAAATAATAGGTAGCATAGATATATATGTTGGTGGTATGTACATTTTTTTAATGTGGTTTTTGATCTAATTAATCCTACTTATAGAAAGGTTGGGAGATTTATACGATTTGATTGTCAAAATATGAATTTATTTTATTTTTGAATAATTTCATAACTCAAGAAAATATAATATATCATGTTAATATAACTATAGTATTTAAATTAAAGTTAAAATCAAAAAATGTTGTTTATTTCGAAACATTGAAATGTAAACTGAACAGTAGAACAGTCAAAAGAAAAATAATATTTATTTAAATAGTTTCTTCAATATTTTGGAGATTTCCCGTGTTAATTTGCAAAAATAATTTCAAGATTTTATTTAAGTTTTTAGAATGATAATATTTGACGAGCTAAAAATTAGCACTTGAGATAATATTAAAATATTATGTTCCCTTTTAAGCATAAAGTTACTCAATTATTGGGGAAGTTTATGGTAGATATCTAGTTTTGCTGTTTTTCAAAAGGCCTATACAAGAGTTTATTTTTCTCACCTATTATTTAATTTCGTAATTTAATTTTGTTTTATCACTCAAATATAGATATAATAGTAACAATATAAAATCTAATTATATTAATTTAATATATGAACTAAGAATATTTATTGTTATCTGGGGGCACGGCCGTGCCCCAGCCAAGTTCGATTCGAGCGGGGATGTGTGCACTGCCAGACTACCCTTTACAGGAAACAACTCAGGCCATTTTGACGCCTCTGTATTCGTAATGGAAACCTCTACATGGCTGAAATTTTTTTCCAGAATACTGGTCCATAAGCTTAACTAAATTACAAAATTTCATATTTCTACTGTTTATACCATCCAAGTTACAAGAAGCCAAATATAGGCTTTTTCGTCACACACTCACTCACTCATAAAAATTCTAGAGTACTTCCGCTAACCCTAGAATGCTAACATTTGGCATGCAGGTAGAGTTTGGGGTACAATTAATGGGAAAAATCCAAAAATCGAAACTTTCCCTTCTTCAAGACCTAAAATGAAGGGGTGAAAATTATAGACTTAATTAACATTTACACTAAAAATTCAATGAACCTAGAATGCTGAAATGTGGCATACTGGTATAGCTTGACACAGTAATAAAGGAGGAAATTGAAAAATCGAAACTTTTCCTTCTTCAAGGCCCGAAATAAAGGGGTGAAAGTTATAGGCTTAATTAATATAAACTAAAAATTCAATGAACCTAGAATGCTGAAATCTGGCATACTGGTAAAGCTTGACACATGAATAAAGGACGAAATTGAAAAATCGAAACTTTTCCTTCTTCAGGGCCCGAAATGAAGTGGTTAAATTTATAGGATAAATCCAACTTACAAAAAGAAGTGAAATCTCAACAAAAGCACTTATGTAAAAAAAGGCTAATTTCGATTAATAAAATCCGTTTGCCAAAAAAAGTAGTGAGATCTAATGTGCTGCCAAGTTCAACATCATCAATTTATTAAATGAGTCGAGAATATATTAGTAACTTCAATTAAAACCCATGTTTTTCATTTCACATGTCCCTCTATATTTTTTATTGATTTCACATTTTTAGTTGAAATTATTTTCCTAAAACTTGGCTTTTACGCATTATTATGTATGTCACGAATTACTAGTTACCATATCATGGGATCTTAATAAGAGGGAGTGGTGGAGGCCCTATCAAACAATAATAATAATAATTTAATGCGTAAAAGCCAAGTTTTAGGAAAATAATTTCAACTAAAAATGAAATCAATAAAAAATATAGAGGGATATGTGAAATGAAAAACATGCGTTTTAATTGAAGTTACTAATATATTCCCGACTCATTTAATAAATTGATGATATTGAACTTGGCAGCACATTAAATCTCACTACTTTTTTTGGCAAACGAATTTTATTAATCGAACTTGGCCTTTTTTACACAAGTGTTTTTGTTGAGATATTATATTCTATTAGTACTGGCTTTAGGAGTGGAGAGAGGCCATAGATAAAATCTACAAGCCAAGAAGGGCAGCGGATGGCCACATAGTACAATTAAAAGCACAACGACTGGATAATCCTCTGGATTTCTCATTAAGTATTAACAGAGCTGCAATTTTTCTCAAAAAGCTAACATTAATCTATGAGTGAACATTATATTGTATATTGTTATTATGACGTATTCTTAGTATTGTTAGATTTTATGAGTTATTTTAATGTGATATTTTGTTTTTGTTATTGTTATTACCTTATTTATAAGCTATTATAATGTATGTATGTATTATCAGGCATTAGCCGTTGAAATAAATAAATAAATAAATAAATCACTAGAAATTATTCGGTACGCCTGGCATGTAGAGGCTTCCCCGAAGTATTTTAAATTCACCCGAAAATTTCATATTTTTTTTGCTTACGTAGGTATTTAAATAAGTTGAAAGTTAAAGAAAATGTTTTCCAAGTTTAATTTTTTTTCTGTATGTCTGTGTGTTTGTGTACGAAGATTCCGATACCTAGAATGAAAGAAAGAAAGACCGTATAAAGTCTGTTCTGAGATCAAAATGTTTGTATTTTCAAAACAAAGAATTTATTAAGTTTTGGCCATTGTAACTTCAGAGTTTCTGGTTGAAAAATACGAAAAATCAGAAAATAATCAAAGTGTTTTATAAGAAGCTTTTGATTGGTTGGGTTGTAATTAACGAGCTGAAATTCGGAACACAAATTTCTATTAATAAACTACACTATCACTTTTCCCTTCAATAATTAATAGAATTTTTCTTAAGTAAAAATGATTATTTTAGAAATAATTGAAGGAAACGGAACCCATGGTCTCAACCAAAATCACAAATTGTAGTATTCAATCAGGTTGAATTTTAGGTCCTGAATGTTTCGACAAAAATTATATAGGGTCACTCCCAAAAAGTGCGATTTTTCATTTTATCATGGGCACTTGCACCCCCTATCATGAGAAATCAGTAGAGAGTGTATAGATGCAGTTGCACTCCTCTGAAAATAATCTTGCCGGCGCCCATAGTCCGTGGCCAATTGGGCATGGATGGGTGCATATGTATGTTAACCTTTTTTCGTTGACGATTTTTCCCACACCGTTCAACCGATTGAAATGAAATTGAAAATTATGTTTAACTTTAACATTACTTTAACAAAAAGAAGCGTTGCTTAGCCTTTGGTACATAACGGCCTACAAACATTAGTACTTTATTCTAATACTTTGTTAGTTTTTTATAAATATCTTGAAATATCGCTTCATTTGCGCGAAATACACGATTTTCTAGGACTCAATACCCCTACGCGCTTAAATTGGATACTAACCGAACAAACGCATTCGCCAACTCGTTTATCCCTATGACATCTAGAGACTGGAACTCTCTTCCCCCTACCGCCTTTCCAGCAACATATAACCTTCAATCTTTCAAGACACGCATCCACGAACACCTTCAACTCCGACCCAATCCCTAAAACTTATTATTTCCAAGATACAAGGGTCCACCGCGGACTTCAGAGATTGAACATTTTCAGTGCAACTTCTTCTTGTATCAGTATAATTATAAAAAAAAAAAATGCATTAAACAATTTTGATTAAATTTAATATTCTATGTAACTACCTCAAGAATCTAAAAAAGATTATGTAAAGTTTTTAGAAAATGATATTTTATAGTACCTTTCTCTACACTCTAAAGGTCTAAAGTAAGCAAGTACTTTACAAAAAGACCAAATTTAATATACATATTTCAAATGGCTAGGGATAAAGTCTAAGAGTGATCCGTTGCAGTTTGTTTTATTTAAAAACAGGGTAAAAGCGAACCCGTGTAAATCGAGATATGGTTTATGGATTGGCCAACTTCTGACTCTACGGACAATTCTTACTATTTAGAGCCGTATACATGCAACTGTAATACATAATATCTAACCTATGCTCATTTGTGAATGGATTTTTCTTACGGAACTAAGCGTAAATTTATTCTTACCCTTTAAGTGACTAACCTAGCTTACACAAAAGAATAGAAAGATAGTTTTTCGGTATTATAAATATCTAGGGATACTGTATAATGAATTTTTGTAAAGTTTAATTCATTTATACGATGAGGGATGATTTATTGTTTTTGAATTAGTACTATTTTTAATGACTGAGAAAGTGTTAAGTATTTCTTAACCTTCTGGCAAATTGTCAGGTGTGAATGCTCTGTTTATTACGAAATTCACCATTCCTATGATCAAATTAAATAGAAGTAAAGACATTTAATTTTGAATTTAATATAAGTCTTAGAATTCATTCAATGAACTTTACAATTTGAATAAAGAAAATTACATTTGGTATATTTTATAGTGGGACTCTGTTAAATTTATAAATAAGAATGATTTCAATTCTCTCATTTCAAACATGAATAATTGATTTCATAACTTAAAAACAAAATTTTGTTAGTTAAAATTTATTAGTCTTAAAGCGAAGATGATTTTTTTTTTGTCTTTGTAAAGACCTTTCTATTTATATAAATGAGCAATTTAAAACAAATGATGTCATTCTATTTTAATCAGGAGGAATTTACATTGAATCCAATACCCGATCAAAGAATATTTTTTCATACATGAAAAAAGTTTTAGTAGATTCTCGATCAGAATATTAATTTAAAAAATTAAGCTCTGTCCGCAAAGGTCCTTTACAAAAAGAACTACGACGTTTTAATAATGAGGCGTTTCGACTGAGAAGATAAAAATATATGAATTGAAAAATCATTTCCAAGCATGATTTGTCTGTCTGTATGTCTCTCTACAGATACCTACTATAAATGAGAAATATAATCTTCTGGTCTCAAAATGTTGTATTTCTAAAACGATAAACGGATTAGATTTTGGGCTTTTTAACTTCAAATTTCCAGTTGAAAAATGCCTGTAATCAGAAATAGGGCGGTCAAGTGCGAGTCGGATCGCATATCGAGGGTTCCGAACCTTATAACTCCCAAAATACTTGAGATAACAAATTTATTCTTGTTTAATATTGTTAAGAAGGGAGCTCTTTCACACCGTCATTTTAAATTGAAATAAATTTTAAAAAATGTACCTAACCTATTTCTACACATTTTCATAAATATTACCCTCATTGACAAAAAAATATTTTTTTATTTTTGACCCCACATTAAATTCTCCTCTCCCCAAAATGATCTTTCGATTAAAGTCTTAATACGATTTTTGATTTGCGAGAAAATGAATAATAACTATTAAATTTCAAGTTTTTATCTTATTTAGTTTACAAGCTTTAAACGGAACCATAAAATATCGAATCGTTTATATTGGAAAATCTCGAATGGTTGTAGGTACTAAATGTAATCTATATATATATATATATATATATATATATATATATATATATATATAATTCACCCAATACACTCACTCACTCATTCACTCATCATCAAAACAGCCAGAACCACTGGACATAGAAACATGAAATTTGGAGAGGATATTACATCTATGAGCATAGGGGCTCACTAAGAAAGGATTTTTCGAAATTCGACCCCTAAGGGGGTCAAAGGGGGCAAAGTGTGTTTTCACTGATTATGCGATATCTCTTAAGGACGATAAAATATCTACTTGCTTTTTACTTATAAAAATACTAAATTAAAATATCTAAAAAGCAATTTCAGGATTTTTTGAAATTCGACCCCTAAAGGGGTCAAAAGGGGCAAAATATCTTTGCAATGTGTTTACACTAATTATGCATTTTCAATTAAGAACGATAAGATATCTACTTGATTTTTACTTAATAAAATTCTAAATACAAATATCTAAAAAGTAATTTCAGGATTTTTTGAAATTCGACTCCCAACTATCCAAAATGTGAGTGGGGGCAAAAATTAAAACTCTCTCCTATCTTGATCAAATTTTGTAAAGTTATTCTTTATTACTTTAAGAAACTATTCCTGTAAAAATCAACTATCAAAATTGACTGTATAGGGGCCAAGGGGGGGGGGGCAAATTATAGAAATATTTAGCTTTTTAGTACATTTACTCTTTAGAAAACTGTGGATTATTTATTTGCAAATATCTAAAAAGTAATTTCAGGATTTTTTGAAATTCGACTCCCAACTATCAAAAATGTGAGTGGGGGAAAAAATTAAAATTCTCTTCTATTTTGATCAAATTTTGTAGAGTTATTCTTTATTACTTTAAGAAACTATTCCTGTAAAAATCAACTATCAAAATTGACTGTATGGGGGCGAAAGGGAGAGGAGGCAAAATATAGAAATTTTTAGCTTTTTTTGTACATTTACTCTTTAGAAAACTGAGAGTTATTTATTTGCAAATATCTAAATATTTGCAAATATCTAAAAATAATTTCAACCTCCCAAAATGTGAGTGGGGGCAAAAAATTAATACTCTCTCCGATATAAATCAAATTTTAGTAATGTTAGTTTTTAAGACTATATAAAATGTATGCTGTAAAAATTAATAGTCAAAGTGCGTGGGGCGAAAGAGGGGGCAAAATATTACAATTCTAAACACTCTTCGATCTGGAACAAATTTTCATTTCATTTCATAAGAGATAGCGTCTTCTATCTATTAAACTACAATAAAATGTTAAAATTCTACGTGCTAAATTTAATGAAAAAGTTAATTTTTTGCCAGGTTTTATAATTAATTAAAAAAAAATCATACTTTTTTGGGAATAGAGCTTTTTTTAAAATGAATTTTGGAGACCTAATAATCACATGCCGAGACGCTGCCCGCCAGGGCCACCTGCCCGGAGGGACGAGCTGTAGAGGGCTGGAGCAGCTCGTTCGGTTTAAAAATGTCCATCAATATTTTAATAAGCAGCAATTTGCTGCCAAGTTTCTGCTTTCTAAATCAAAACGTTTGGTGAAAAAAAATTACCATATCATAAAAATTTTCTGAAATGTTATAAATCTTGAAAAATTTTTCATTTTTTTCAATCACTTACAATATACCCACGGGTATACCGAAATTGCAAAAGGACAAATTAGTACATGAGGGTCGAAATAATATTTTTATTTCATTTTTTAGCTTTTATTAAATTTTTTTACTTAAATATATATATATATATAAATTATTAAATAGATCAGTTCAATATAAAATCATTCAAAAAAAAAAAGATTATTCTATATATAAATTATTTAGCAAATTTTAACATTAAAAATAAATTTAAATTTAAATTTACATAGATATTTGAAAGAAATTGAACAAAACAAAAACCACCTAAAATAGCCATTTTGGGGCTCTCTCTTTTTTTTAATGATAATGATGTAAGAAGGAGATACACCAAAAAGGTGCATCTCCTAAAGGCCTGGGCTGGCCCTTTCATCATGAAAAGAAGCAGAGGGGATTTTATGGGCTGGGTAGGAGTTGAAGGTATCTGTGGTTGCGTGTCTTAAACATCTGAAGGTTATGAGTTGCGGAGAAGACGGTGGCAGTGAACGAGTTCCAGTCTCTGGAGATTATAGGGATAAAAGAGTTGGCGAAATGGTTTGTTCGGCTTTTATCCAATTTGACAGCGAAGGGGTGCTGAGCTTTCGAAAACTGCGTGTTTCTAGAAAAGGAGGCTCTAGGGGGGATAATTGATTTCAGCTCTACTGAACAGACACCGTGATAGTATCTGTAGTAAAGGGAAACGGTTCTTCGGTGGGCCAGGGAGTCGAGTGGGTTTGTTATGGCCGGGTCTCCTATTAGTTTAATTGCTCGTTTCTAATTGTATCCAGTGTGGCAAGAGAATGCTTGGAGGCCTCTCTCCACAGATGAGAGCCATATTCGAGACAGGGACGAATTTGACCCTTACACAATCATTTTAAATTGAAAGCAATTTTAAAAAATTGAACATAATTTTATTTAAAAAGATTTTTACATACCTCACCACGAGGATAAGAAATTTTTTTTTATTATTGATCCTACTATTTAAAATTCGACCCTCGCCAAAATAATCATCTGATTAAAATTTTAATAAGATTTTAATTTGCGGGAAAATGAATACATATAGATAACTTCTAAATGTCAAGTTTGTACTTTATTTAGTTTAGAAGCTACAATGCTCTGACAGACAGACAGACGGATATTATGAGGACAGTAATAGGGTCCTTCTTTTCTTTATAAATGGAATCCTAAAAACGTTTAGTTTTTTCTAATTATGTTGAATAGAAATTCATTGTCCATAAGAGAAATGTGTACAATCTTTAATAGGTTGACTGACTGAATAGAGAAGAACGTAATTAACAAGTTAATTTTTCACCGTTTAAAGAACAGATCAAATTAAAGATTTTAATGATGTTGTTTAGATGATGATTTGACACTCGAAAGAAACAATAAAAATCATATGGGAATATGTATTAAATTTTGTCTTGCTCGAGAGATAAAAATTTATTTTAGTTGATAGGATTGAGTGTCATCTCGTGATGAAATATAAAGATCAGGCTATTATCAAATTTAAAATTCTCCTCATCAAAAGGTCAATGGTCAGAGCCGAATATAAATGAACATCTTGTCAGAATTTCTTACAGATTTAGTGTGCATATTTATTGCCAAATTAGACCCGCCCTTTGAACACAACATCATAATGCAGCTCAAGATTTTACATGATAATTCTACATTTTTTTCTTAAATAATTTATAAAATATTACTTACTTGGATTTTAAATGACCTCATTTTTTAAACAAGTGACCCCTATAGAGTCTAGTTCAATCCACGATTCTATATCTAAATAAATATATATTAAAAATGCCCAGCGTTTTAGAATACTGAAAAAAATTTAATCAATACAGACACGGCACGTACACAGAAATTTTGGGGGGAGGAGGGGGGAAGAGAATTTTATGTTTGAAAAAAAAATTATTACGTCCGAGTCTTACCGCCCTATGTATGGTAAGCTTTCTTAAGGCCGTTCTCTAATAAATCGATTTTCTTGCAATCCCTTTAAAACTTTGAATAACCATATTTATAAGTGTACTTTATACGTATACATTTTTTTCAATAGTTCTTGCGGTACTAAATTTGTAAATTTTAACCATTGAAATTTGCATATTTAACACGCGAACCCTATCCCAATTGATGTTAAAGCGACTGTTTCATTAAATAACAATCGTAATTTTCTTGAAATCATTTGGAAAAACTGAGAATCATTAACTAAAGATATAACATATATTTTTCTGTTAAAATAATTGTATCAAGCGGTATTCGTTTTGTATGAAAAATGTTAAAAGTTAGGTATTTTTGATGGTTTTCTTTTTTTCTCTCATGACATGGCAAGTGAGAGATGGCAACGTGGCACTAAAATCACTCAATTTTTCAATATCTAAAAAACTTCTGCATCTGGAATTTCGCATTGAGCTGTTTCATGAAGCCTTTTTTTTAATTCTTTGTCTTTTAGCGTCGGTAAGAATGCAATGTTGCCAAATCCGAGAAACGACGCAGCAAAAATATTTTTGCCTTTCTGCGCATGTGAGAGTAAGGGAAAGAGGGAACTTCATCTGAGCTATATTAGGAAACGTCCTTAAGATCGAATCAAGATTAGAAAAAAAAAATGAGCTCCCTAATATGTAATAATATCGATTATTGGGGAGCCCATTTTTTTCTAATCACTTAAACTTCTTGAAGAACCGAACTCGACCTATCCTATGGACGTAAAGCTTCCCTCAAAATAAGCAATTGAACAAAAGAAACCCTTTTTTTAATAGAACCGCTATTTATTTGTTAATCCGTCGAGAAATATTTTCATTAAAAAAAACGTCGATATCTCTATCAGATAGATATTATCGAGGGATGAACCTCGATTGGAATTAGTTGTACACGTCTTTGGAATTATCTGGAATTATTTTGGAATTCATTAGATAATGCCCCTTCATCTATTGTCTTCTATTTGAAAATGAAAGTGTAAGTAGGTGTACACGATATTAGGTCGCGGTTCATCCCTCGGATATTATAGTCCAAATTATAATTCCTTTTTATAAATTAATCTATTTTTGAATATAATTTATTTAACAAGTTAAAAAGTCTGTTAAACAAAAATCAATTTTTTATAAAAACTTTCTCGACCAAAATGTCCATCAATTTGAATTTAAAATTTTTTAGTCATTAAAATCACTATTATATTTAAATTTTAAACTCAATTGCTTAAATGACCAAGAAGACAAGTCAGTTTTTTAAATACAAAATACTTACTGTTAATTTACAATTGAATAACTTTCCGAAATCTAAGAAAGAGTTTCTTAAACCAAGGTTAAAACAATTCAATGCTAAAGAGGAAGTTTCATTAGCGTTACAATAAGTAATGTAAATACAAACGAAGAGATTCTTTAAATGCTTGTGAAATAGATTATTATTGGCCAGTTTTAATCCTATGCTGGAAATGTCTTTGTAGAAGTGGAACTTAACTAACCCCCCTCCCCCCTATTTTTTCAAAAAGTCTATTCAATATATAAAACGATTTGGCCCGTATCCGTACTCATCCTAGGGAATCGAAAGCTAGTGGAAATACCTGAAGAGATTTTGATATTTACAAAACTCCCAAAGGCCAGGTATGCAAAAGGTAAATAATAAATAATAAAATTCATTAATAATAATTTTGTTTATAATTAGGAGGATAATCCCAGAAGTAAGGTCTCCCATTTTTTAGAAATACAAAAATCTTGAGAAAGCGTTGAAGCTCATTTTGACCATTTTTTGGACTCGATTGAGACGGGCGACGAAACCTGGGCGTTTCTCTTGATACATCGCAAATCCAATATAATAGAGACACATGTCAAAAAAAGGTAGGTATGTTTCACACAGTAGTGTTTTAAATATGATTATGGCAATGGATTTCTTATATGCTCCCAAGGGACTATTTTTAAAAATAGGTATATGGCCTTTCCGCAGATAACGTACAATATACCCGTAACATTATTCTACTTTTAACTCAATTTTCAAAAATTTCGAGATGTGACCTTACTGCATCGGATGTGCGACATGAGACCAAACAAAATTCATGCGAATGGCAGCATCCCTCTTCGCCCAGACCTCGAAAATTCAAACAAGCACAGTCTGTCAGTAACAGTCATGTCAACTATGTCTTGGGATCGAAGTGGGATATTGTTGGTCGACTTTATGCCAGCTGGAACCACAATAAACGATGACAGAGCTACTGTAAAACACTGAAAAAACTCAGACGGACAATTCAGAACCGGAGAAGAGGAATGTTGAGCAAGGGCGTAAGCATTCTCCACGTCAAACCGTCGATATCCTGCAAGAGTTTAAATAGTACATCATCACACACCCACCCTATAGTCCAGACTTCGCACCCAGAGACTACCACCTGTTCACTAAGTTGTCCGGAAGGCGATTCAGCTCCTACGGTGAGGTGAAAGATGAGATTCAATGCTTTCTCAAGGACATGGCGAGGACCTGGTATGACATGGGCATACAATAACAGTCACAATTTCTACAAAAATGCATCGACCGAAGTGGCGATTATGTAGAAAAAAAGACAAATGTTCAACCTTTTAAATGATGTAATTATTAGTATAGAAAATAAACAGATTTTTGTATTTCTAAAATAATAGGAGACCTTACTTCTGGGATTACCCAGGAATAATGGTCTCAGCTTATTACAAAATTAGCCCAAATAATATTAATAAAAAATAAAAAAAACTTAATGGCCAACGATCACTAAGTTAAGAAAGATTTCTATTAAAACAAAAGCACAGTCTCTGAATTGCAGGAGGTCCCTCCTACAAATGCAAGCCGTACCCAAGACAGGGCTTGGTTTTAACATGGTATTGGTGTTCTATATTACTCTTATTATAATATAATTATATTATTTCTTCTAATATAGTGATAAACAAATTACTAACTTTTCATTCGCGCAAACAGACTTTTTTCTTTTTTTTCCGTCGACGATTTTTTCGCCACCGTTCAACTGATTGAAATGAAATTGAAAACATACCATAATTTTACAAAGGTGAAGCGCTGATTATTATATATCGATCCACAAACATTAGTACTTACTTTGTTCTTTTTTAATTTTCCATAGTTATTTTTGATTTTGCATGTCTTTAGCAATGGCTACCAATGATAATAGAAACTTCGAAAATGCAATGTAGAATGGATATTTCTCAAGTATTAGATGAAAATCGATGACTATTTTTGATTTTAAATCAACATTGACTTCAAATAGCCAGTATTATCAGATTAATAATAAAAGAATAAACATATTCATATTTCAAACGACTGGATAAACTACAGTTTATTTAGATTTTAAGTCGATTCCTTCATGTCTTCAGCAATGTTCACCATTTAAGTTATGAGCCACAATGACCGACACACAGATATTATAACGACACTAGTATCCAGTTTTACTTCTAAAAGGGAACCCTAAAAATCAGAAAAAATATCGAATTTTCATATAAGAAACTATCCAACGCTTTAAAATGAATGAGATGAGATTTGGCACACGTTTATAATAATAAACGGGACAAGGGCAAGTTTGAACTTCCTATCTCAAACCTTTCGCTGGGAAAAAATACTAAATGACTGAAATGGGTCTTAAAAATTTTCACCTTCTTCCAATCTACATTATTTATTTAGATTCACTTAAAATGTATTTAAAATTCTATTTCAATTAATTGTAGGTATTTCACATACTTTATTAGTCTGAAAAACCGTACTATAAATTATTTGATAATTCTAAGCCATAAGCATAACAATGTGAAAGTTAATCCTCAAAAAAATTGAATGTTTAGACAGTTTGCTTTTATTTTATTGTCCTGAAATACTCTGGACGTGGGCTGTATCTTTACATCAGGGCATAGACCTTGGTGGGAATCAGAGCTACAAGATCAACCGTGGATCGCCGACATCCTGACTTATGAATACATGTTATCATTGCAAAGCGACTATATATTGTCACGGAGTTTATTCCTTCACTATAGGGTGTTTGAAAATCAGACAACTAAAATTAAGACCCATGTAGAGATATAAAAATATCTGAAAATACCTCTGTGGTATTTTCATTGTGACATTTTTATATTACCTATATTCTTTAGCCATAGATAGAAATAAAATTCTTGCTAAAATCTTGATGTATTATATTTATATAGCCTTCCCCCGAAGTTTCGGACCATCAATTATATGCTTCTTCAGAACTTTTAAAAAAGAAACATGGCGTCACAAATCAGTACAAATATACTGAGAAAATTTGAAATTATAATAATAAAAAAAACACACATCGCTATGTCTGCTTCTTAGAGAGGCTAGTCAATAAATATCAAATCCTCCAAACTTTCCCCATTTAATTCAAACAGTTATACAATACTCCTACTTGAATGCTTGAACACACACTAAGTAATCGTATAATACTTAATTTTTTCCTACCAATGCCACTAGATGTCAACTTTATATATTAAATGTGAATTTAAATATATTTACAGGATATGTTATTAAGTCAATAAACAAATAAATACATAATGCATACTTATATGATATATAAATATATACAATAATCTCTCCCTTCCACTTCATTTTAAATATAAACAGTATAAGTACAAAATATGTACATGAGTATAGAGTGATATATAAATTGGACTAAAACACTCCAATTAAAAATATATATTATCTAATGCATATTCAAGCCTTACAATTTTTTAGAATATTGTATATGTGTCCAAATTAAATGGCGAAAGTTTGGAGGATTATTTATTTATTTATTAGGCTCTATAAGTAGGAGACAGGGTGATGTTGTTGTTTTGTTTTTGTTTTTTAATTCTAATTTCATATTTTTATTATATGGTATTATATTGGTTTGTGAAGAATTCAACTATTATCACATTTCTGTTTTGGAAGAAAAAATGGAAAGCCCCTGAAGAAGAATATCATTGAGAGTTCCAAACGTTGGCGGAAGGCTGAATAAAAATAATACACAGAGATTTTGGCCTTTCTATCGATTCCTAAAGATTATAGGTATACAGTTTTTCTTTTTTTTTGGCATTTCGGCCTTTCTAGCCTTAAGTCATTTTTCGATATTTAGTATTTTTAAAATTTGTCTCTACCCAGGGATCAGATTTTAGCCGGAAGTTTTTATTTCTTAAAAAAATATAAGTTAATGACAATCAAAACACTTCTAATTTAGTATATTTTTTATAAGATTCTAAAAAGTGTGGATTCCAATGATGACCTTTTGCTAGTTAGTAAAATTAAAAAAAAAATTTAAAAATTCCTCGATAAGTTCAAGTCGATTAAAAGTAGTAATAAATAAGTCAAATGATAAATAATTATCATTTTAATTAATAAATCAAATTAAGAGATATGTAATTTGTTGTTGTTTAGTTTATTAAACGATTGATTATTTTAGTAAATTACTTTTTTTATAAATAGCGAAAGTTACTTAAAGTTAAATATAATTTAAACTATTAATAAAAAGTATATTTTGAATGTTTTTAATTATTAGTTTATATATTATCTAAATCAACTCAAAATAACTAATAAGGCTTTATTTATCAACTAAATATTCTTTAACTTTACCTAGATCATAATTTATAATTATTATTGAGGGACTTTCCATTATTAGTTCATTTTTCTCTTATTCAGAAATTAAATATTTTTTCATATTAAATGCAAGATATAGACATTCTCAAGATTTACTCCTCTAAATTTGTATTTGATTGCATCTTACTTATAGAGTTTTTCACCTAAAACTATTCTTATTTTTCCTTTGGAATAATTTGCGATTTCAATAATATTTAATTTATATATATACTAGGTGTACCGGAAAGTCATTACCGGTTTTTTCGAAAAAAAAACTACGTAATTTTTAAGAAAATGGAAAATTTATTTATTCAAAGTATTGGCCATTTGATTCTATACACCTTGCCCATCTTTCTGGCAATTTATGGATGTCATCCCAAAAAAACTGTTTGTCCTTTGAGCAAAACCATTCATCGAGCCATTTTCTAACTTCTTGGCGAAGTGCTGCTCTGCAAGCGTGTGTCCCATCGATGCGAAAAGTTGATAGTCGGACGGGGCAAGGTCTGGAGAGTACGGCGGGTGCGATAATATGTCCCACCCAAGTGCTTTCAACGCTTCCTTAACCGGTTTTGCTTTATGAGATGGCGCGTTATCGTGTTGTAAAATCACTTTACCGTGTCTTCGGGCCCATTCTGGACGTTTTTCGATCAATGCGTGGTTCAAATTGATCATTTGTTGTCGGTGTATTGTTTTTTCAATTGTTTTTGAGTTTGGGTTGGGTCTTCATCCAATAACTCCTGTAGTTTCGCATCTTCAAACTTTTTTGGTCTACCAGAACGTTCTTTATCTTGCACATCGAAATCACCACTTTTGAATTTTCGAAACCACACCTCACATGTTTTTAAGGTTAAAGCATGCTCACCATAAGTTTCTACCAGCAAACGATGACTTTCAGTGGCTTTTTTCTTTTGATTAAATAAGAAAAGTAATGCGTGCCGCAAATGCACGTTTTCAGGCATGAAACTTGACATTTTCAAAGAGGTATAAATCTATGAAGGTGTTACTTTCGCAAAATATAACATGTATAGCTTTGAAGCTTGATGTCAGTAGAATAAAATGCATATGTGTCAAATCATAACATTGCATACTTAAGCCTAGCGACATCTGTTAGAAAAACCTGTAATGACTTTCCGGTACACCTGGTATATATTAAGCTGGTCCTTATTTCAATGATTTTTGAAATTTGTGTTATACGCTACATAGATATCTTCCAAATACAAAAAAAATTCCTGAAAAAATTGAGTTCTTAATTTTAACATTAACACGTTCCTCAAAGCTTTGAAAGTTTAAATGAAAAAACACATGTAATTTTTTAACCAGTTTCTTTTTTTCATAACTCCTATAAAAATTGATGAAATAATTTGAAATTTGGCACAGTTGTTGGTTATACCGTTAGAAAGAATCCTTGGAAATTGCAAATTCTTATCTTTATATATCAGTAGAAAAAATTGAGTTATATTTATAATTATTGATCTGATATACAGGGATATATAATACATAATAAATAATTAAGATCTAGACGAGTGAAATTTAAAATATTTTTTATTTAAAAATCTATTCATTTTAGGTATAGGAAATATTTAATAAACTCCTATTGGATTTTTATGTAGAATTCAAAAATATTAAAATTTATGCCATGTTCCATTTAAAAAAATTGAGTATTAACAACTTTTTGATTTTCAGAAATAAACGAATATTATGGTCATCCTGGGTATAAAATTTGAAAATTTTATGATTAAGATTCTTTAATGTCTAATTAAGAGTTCTGATTGATCAAATTAGTTCTACAAACAATAGTTTAATTATTATTAATTTTAAAGATGAACGCTAAATTGGCAGATTTTACAAACTATCTAAAATAACCCAGAAATTATAAATTTTAGATATCAAGTGAATATACAAAATCATCTTAGTTTTTAACACTTAATCTAATGATGCAAAAATATTTGGGGAGTTCCATAGAAAATAAGAAAGTGATGGCGATTGCGGCAAAGCAGAAAGTGTCCAAAAGTTCTTAATAATTTATTTAAAAAGAGCATATTCCAAAACATAAATATGTCAAAGTTCAAAATTTTCTCTCAACTCCTTCCATGAAAACTTTTAATGAACGAGTTCTGTGGAACACCCTGTATATCTGATCAATAATTATAGATATAACGCAATTTTTTCTTCTGATAAATCAAGAAATAATAAATATAAGTTTTATTTATTTGCTTAGAAAGACGGACTGGTATCAAAATAAGTAAGTTATAATGAAAACCAGTCCATAAATTATTTAAATTTTATTCAAATTCCGACGTTTCGGAGACTTTTTTCTCTCCTTCTTCAGGATATTGATTAGTTATTGATGGGCGAGTATAACTCGGTTCCCATTTGCCTCTCCTTTCAGTGATAGCAACATTATTACAATATTTTTCAACATTATATCATTAAGTTAACTATGAAAGTACACTTATGATATAATGTTGAAAAATATTGTAATATTGTTGCTATCACTGAAAGGAGAGACAAATGGGAACCGAGTTATACTCACCCATCAATAACTATTCAATACCCAGAAGAAGGAGAGAAAAAAGTCTCCGAAACGTCGGAATTTGAATAAAATTTAAATAATTTATGGACTGCCTTTCATTATAACCTACTTAATAAATATAAGAATTTGCAATTTCCAGGGTTTCTTCCTAACAGTATAAGAAACAACTGTGCCAAATTTCAACTGATTTCATCATATGAAAAATAAGAAAAATTACATGTATTTTTCCATTTAAAACTTTCAAAGCTTTGGGGCACGTGTTTGTGTTAAAATTAAGAGGTCAAATTTTACAGAATTCTTTTTTATTTTTTGAGGGTATCTAGGGTGTGTATAATACAAATAACAAAAATCATTGAAATAAGAACCAGTACAGACCAATACATTTACGGACAAAAAAATCGAGCCACCTAGCACCTACTTTCTTTTTCTAAAACTTGACTTTTTTCAGGTTCTAGGCATCGGATTGGAATAAAAGAGGTGTCATAATTTAGGGAATTTATTACAGTTTAATAAGAAATAAATTGTCACATTTTTGTACACACATTCTTTGATATATGGAAAAAAAATAAGAACATAAGCAACTTTGTAATTTTAAGATATTTGAAATAAAGTGTACCTAATGTTTAATTCTAGATTTCTGTATTAAATTAAATTTATTGAGAAAAATAAAAATAAAATGTAAGATAAATTTAAAAAATAATGAAATTATTCTTTATCTTAAAATTACAAAGTTGTCTTATATTCGTATTTTTTGCCATATATCAAAAAATGTGTGTACAAAATGTAACAATTTATTTCTTATTAAACTGTAATAAATTCCCTAAGTTATGACACCTTTTTATTCCAATCCGATGCCTTGAATCAAGTCAAGTTTAAGGAAAAGAGAGTTTTTTTTTTTTAAGGGAATGTTTTATTAGCCAGAAAAAAAAATATGTATAATTTATTACAAAGTTACTTCTAACAATCCAAAAGAAGTATAGTATCTTAAATTTAATACAATGAATAAAGAAAAGGGCCATTTTAAATGGATCCCAGTAGATTATTTTTTTACATAGTATAGTTTTTTTTTAATTTTAATTTTACAATAAGTTTTTTTTTGTAATTTGTATTTACATTTGTATAATTAAATTTTTGTACGGAAAAAACTTTGAGAAAAACCCGGCTATACAGTTTATTGTTGTTCCAAAGAGGTTAATATATAGAATTATTTATTACAATTTTTACTTAATTTATAATTAACAATTTAGTTAACATAATTTATTGAAAAAGAGAGTATACGTGGCTCGATTTTTTTTGTCCTCAAGTGTATAGTATATATATATATATCAGAAAATTTTTGATTATCACAAATTACCCTTCTAGGTAAACCTTTTAGAGACCGAGACAATTCAGAATGAACTTGATTCACGGTCATAGAGAACGACATCGGCAACAAGTAGCAGTGGCGAGCTGTGTTCTTCTCGA
Source organism: Forficula auricularia (assembly GCA_024734495.1). Lineage (NCBI taxonomy): Eukaryota > Metazoa > Arthropoda > Insecta > Dermaptera > Forficulidae > Forficula > Forficula auricularia. Next base: position 9,489,235 of record JALMQS010000816.1, on the reverse strand, counting down.
GGCTGGCCAGTATTTTTACCGCTCAAGGCGGAAGCCCTCGTTAATTCACCCGGTGCGTTTATAAATAAAAATAGTGGCGAGGCGTGCCTCGCAGCAGCCATGCCGAAGCCGATGTGACTGGCAGATCGGCCACGTGATGGAACCCGAGGACCGACCCCGGGTGACTGACCCCCAAATAACCAACTTGGCAAATATATTAATTAATTAATTTAATTATACAATAATCTACTTAAATCCGCTCTAGTATTTTCAAAAACAACCCTAAGTTTTTGTATACTTTGATAATGAAAACAATGGAATTTTGGCACAAATTATTTACTAAATGGTTGCCAGCTAGTATAAAATAGGGTCGCAATAAATATTTCGTTCAGTAAAAAATATATTTTAATTTAATTTAGACATTGACATTGAATTAAAAATGTAGGAAATGTCCTCGCTCCACAAGCCATCTAATTATATCTCCCTGAATGATATATTTTATGTTGAACTTCGGAAGTTCGAACTCTCTACTCACATAACTCCGATATGAAGACATGTCTAGGGCTCTTCCTGGCGGAGACTAGAAATATTTAAGAATAAAAATAATCGACACCCCAGCTCTTCTTTTCGTCAATCTTTTTTCACTAATGGAAAATGTTGAACATAAATTGGCACACAGGGACAAACAAACACACACGGAACAAGAAGCCAGCAACTGGCCAAGACGCAACTCCCGCCCGCGCTCTTCAATATAGAAATGGAAATGTGCGTATATGAGATGCGGCTTGGTCGTCGACGGCTGCGGATTGCGTGCGTTTTCAATGAGGAGCGACTGCGCGCTTTCAACTTAGGATGCTGCTGTTGCACTTTTTGGCCCATGGCCCACTCAATCTACAGCTAGATCTTACTACTCGTCTAAATCAGCTGACTGGGAATGTCTATTAGATGAATATATGCAGGAAAGTCAAATAATTCTCTTAACGACATTATTTAAATTGGTGTTGTTATCGTCCATGATGAATATTTTTCTTTGTGACTGGTTATTGGATACTTGGACTTGAAATAAAATTAGACATTAAATTTTCAAAATTTTGGTACGTTTCACAGAATATTTTTCTGCTTCCTCGGGCAATCTACAACAATAACAACAATTCCAATCATATGGAATCATTAAACAAAACATAAATAAAATTTTCTTTTTAAAAAATTTACATTTGATAAGATTGGAGTAATTTTTGGAGACGGACTTGATAAGTGAATTAAGTGGATATTGATGAGGCAGTCCAAAAAAGAAGAAGATAATTTACACTATCTTTTTATTCATAAAACCGACGTTTCGGAGGCTATTCCCTCCTTCTTCAGGGTCTGTAAGTTAGTTGTGTACTCACGGCCATCTTCAGGAGTGTTTTAATAAGATTGGAGTAATTTTTGGAGACGGACTGATAAGTGAATTAAGTGGATATTGATGAGGCAGTCCAAAAAAAGAAGAAGATAATTTACACTATCTTTTTATTCATAAAACCGACGTTTCGGAGGCTATTCTCCCCTTCTTCAGGGTCTGTAAGTTAGTTGTGTACTCACGGCCATCTTCAGGAGTGTTTTAATAAGATTGGAGTAATTTTTGGAGACGGACTGATAAGTGAATTTTATGAATAAAAAGATAGTGTAAATTATCTTCTTCTTTTTTTGGACTGCCTCATCAATATCCACTTAATTTACATTTGAGCTTAACCTCCTCGTAAAAAGTAATATATGGTACATTACATCATATGTCGATTACAATTAAAAACAATTGACTCAGCAAAACAAGACATCCTTTTCTTTTTAATATAATATATAATATAATAATAATTTTTAATGTATTGTCATTGACAAGATTCTTTATATTTATTAATATTATTATTTGTATCAGTTAGGCCTTATACGAGTGTGTTTTTTTAAGTGTAAAAAAGAGAAGAATGTCATTATTTTGCTGAGTCAATTGTTTTAATTGTGATCGACATATGGTATAATGAACTATATATTACTTTTTACGAGGAGGTTAAGTTCAAATCTAAATTTTTTAAAATTAAAATTTTATTTAGGTATGTTTGTTTAATGATTATAATTTTTGTTATTGTTGTAGATTGACTGAGGAAGCAGAAAAATATACTGCGAAACATAGCAACATTTTAAAAATTTAACTTCTAATTTTATTTCAAGTCCAGGTAGCCAATAACCAAATTATTCTAAATGATTAAATCTAATTATTATTTATGAAGCAATTTCAATAATATTAATAACTAGTTTCAGGGCCCCCTGGACTCCCACCTCCCGCACCAGGCACCCAACCCCCACGTCCACACAACCACGCAAACACTCAACACCGCGCACGACATCCTGGCCTAGTTCCCTGGACCCCCACTCCGTACCACGCCCGCTACGCCTCCTGGACTCCACACCGCAACACCCCCCTGCACCCCCAGCCTACTCCGCCTCACTCCCTCACCCCACCCTCATTCCAACCCCGCACCCACCCTCCTGACCCAGTTTTTGCATTTCTAGCCTTCTAGTGACCCACAGATTATGTATACAAAATTTGGTTGAGTTTGATCCAAGAGCAAGAATTTTCATTTTTTGACCCTCACCCCATTTTGGGTGGTTAGTTTTTGCTTTTCTAGTTCTCTAGAGGCCCACAGATTATGTATACAAAATTTGGTTGAGTTCGCTCCAAGGGCAAGAATTTACATTTTTTCACCCTCCCGCCCTTTTTGGGTGGTTTTTGGGGGGAATTTTTTTAAACAAAAGTTGTCAGAAATCACATCCCCTACAACTTTGCTCATTATTAAATTTGCAGTAGAGATAATAGTTTCAACCAAATAATTGGGGATATGGGATTCAAGACATTTAGAGACGTCAAACAGAGACAAGTGGAGACGGGTGGTTGCGTCAAACCAGTCTTAGGACTATATCCTCAATGATGATGATAATAGTTTAGGAGTTATTTTATAATTTTCATTCGTGGGCTCCCTCAAACCCCTTTTTGGGGTCAAAATACCAAAACGTTATATAACTATAATCGTAAGTTAGAAGACATCTGATCCAAATATGAAATTTCATAATAATCTCTTCAGCCGCCTTTACTTGAATTGTTAGCAACTTTTCGCGGAAACCACGCAAACAGACAGACAGGGATTTTGTTGAGGGGGTTTTCGTTCATAACTTTGCTTGAAACGTGTGCAACCAAAATTTGGCGTGATTTGGAGCAATGTACAGACAAAACTTTAATTTCATATATATAGATTGGAGAAAAAAGGGAAAACTCTCGGTACGCTCTCCGCGAATTTAGAAGATGGTAAGAGGTGTGCAGCTTATGTAGTGTACTTTATCATTTTCCCACACCTTTTCTCTTACAAAAAAAATTTTACTTGTTAAACATCTTTCTAATTTTGTATTCAGTTTTCCTATCGAGATAAAACTCAAAACATATACAGGGTGATTCATCGGTCTGTCCTCTCTTTATAACTCTTTTTAGGGATTATCATTATTAGTGTACCTAATTTATTTCAAGAAAAAATAAATAATCATTTTCATGTCATTTACCAGAAATTTTTTGAAACAAATTTTGTTCCCTCAAATTTTTTTTATAAAATAATTTTAAAATTTAACTTAGTCACTTTTTTATATTTTTAGCCAAAATCTCTATAATTTCTCTCTGATTTTATAATTATTGGTTTAATAGTCAAGCAGAGCAATTGCTAACATATATAGGTACTACAGACATTTTCTTAAAAGGACTTTTTAAATTTTTAAAAATTAAAGATATATAAAAATTTCAGTTTTAAAATTTTTTAATAAAAATGAGGTTTGTGATTAAAAATACTTTAAACTGTAATTTGGGAAAGATATTATCTAGTTAATATGAATAATTCAATAACGATTTGAAAAAGATACCAGCCAAAATGTCTTGGAGTGAAACTTGATAAGAAATTTTAATTTATATTCTATTATTCCTTCTTCAGTGAATTTATCCAACTTTTACCTACTTTATAAATCTAATTTCTTCTCTTTTATTAATAGCTATTAACAGGGGTGTAGTGGAGGGTATACGTCGGTATACGGAGTATACCCTATGATTTGATCTGAACAAAGAGACTGTCCTATTTGAAAATTATAATAAAAAACATTTTATTTAATCCATATATATATAAAAGCGAAATACCATTCACTCACTCACACAACACGAAATCTCCTAAACTACTAGACCTAGGGGCTTGAAATTTAGAATATTGGTACTTTATACGCCATAGATGTCAGCTAAGAAGGGATTTTACGAAAATCCACCTAGATCTGTGATTGGCTGATTCTGTTGCCATGTTTTTGTTTACTTAAATTCTGTTTTTTTTTTTTTTAAAGATGAAATTATATAAAAATTAAAAACATGAAGAATAACCATTCTACATTGAATTTTTGATTTTTCGGCAATTATTGGTAACCATTGATAAAGACATGGAGGTATGGAGTCAAAAAATGAAAATTCTAGCCCTTTGGACCAAACTAATGAATTCTATAACCTTTTTGTCTCTCCTATGACCAAGTAAGGCGTATGTTTTTTACAAATGTTAAAAAAAATATGAGAAAATAAAATTACAATTAGGATTAAAGACTGTTTACCATTTGTTTTTGTGCTATATTTTAAATGTTCTATCAGTTTCAATTTATAGAACTTTGATCGTCTTATAAATATTTAAATATGAAAATTCTCTAAACTTATGACAATAAAAAAAAAAATACTTTATGATCTAGTAAATTTTTCCGAACTACTAAATATATTAATTATTCTGATTACTTTCTTCAAATAGCTATTATTCCCCCCATGGTGGCATTATCTTTAGTTTAGGAAACATGGTCATGAAACGGATAACTGTAAAATTTGTTCCGAATCCTGATAAAGGGTTCTCTATTTCGGCGTCCAAAATATCCCTCCGCGTTTCAAATAGATTTTGTAATTTTCAAAATTTGAGAGAAGGGGATTTGGGTTGCCAAATCATCCCGTGATTTTACGTTGTCGCGATGATAGAAGCCTGTCTTTGGAGCTTGAATTTTTTGACGACTGGGGCGAAAATAAAATTCACAAAATATCATGTTTAAATAAATTTTAAAAAGGCCTATTTAATAAAACTATACTTGATGAGGTGCGCGAAATTTTTGTTTATCAGCACTTTATGATTGGCAAAATGTCCTATTTTTTTTTTGACTTTGACGATTGGACGAACTGTAGAGATCAACAAACTCTGCCTACATATTAAATTTCAATAATACTTTTAAGTTTAGGGGTACAGAGGCAATGAATTCTCATCAAACTATTCCGATTTAGATTTTTGAGTTATGGAACCCTAAGAGTAACAAAATTAAATGGTCGATGTCACATTATTATTTAATTACCTCCAAATCTCTCCTCTCTTTTATTTTCTGTTTACAAAAACATTGGCCTGAAATAGTAAAAATTATTAGTAAAATCAATTAGAAATTAATAATTTATTAATTTAATGTAAATTCATACCCATTTTCTGTTTTTTTTTTGAATATTTTGATAAAAATATTATCTGCTCGTTTTTTTTCTAGTTCTATATTTTATAGCCTTAGAACTGTGGCAACATACTTATTGTTGGAATTAATTATATAGACTTCGAGTAAATATGCCGTTGCTAGGATTCGATACAAGAGTGGGCTAGAGATATCATCACATACTATTAAAGGGCATTTGTGCCTGTATCTGTTTATTTATATATATATTCCGTCCCCCCAGGCTTGTCTGTATGTCTGTCCCCCTAGAAATATTCAATCAAATAACTCCTAAACTTTTGTCTCTACGACAAATTCCATTAGATTCAAAATTGTAGAGAATGTAATTTTTGATATTTTTGTTTAAAAAATTTGGAAAATAACCACCCAAATTGAGGTGGGTCAAAAATGAAAATTCTAGTTGAAAATTCATGTTGAAAAAAAATTTCCAAAACTTTTTATTTAGAGGACATAATAAATTGCATATTTGCACTTCAACATAAAAATTCTTGATTAATATTTCCTTAAATACATATGTACTTAGATTGTTCCTTTCTAAATTTGAGAGGAAGCAACATTTTTTGTTCTTTTTAAAAAAATTTTACCAATGAAAAAGGGAGAAATTCAATCGCAAGATTCTAAAGGTCTTAGCACAGACTCTTTCCTGTGCCTACTGGTTAGCACTAAGAGACGAAATAATGTTTATATCTTATTATCTTGACTTGACCCGAAATATATACCTATTGATTCTTGCTCATAAGCAATATATCTTTACTTTACCATACAGGGTATGGTCAAGTATTGTAATCGTGCATGAAAAAAGCGGGTTTTTTTCCTTCTTTTTTTCGAAATATCTCAAAAACGGCTGAAAGTATTGAGCAAAACCATGGCATTTCCTTCTAAAAAAGCTCTAATAAGTGAACATCGAAAAAATTATATTTTTTGAGAAAATAATTGTTTTGTCAAAATGTCTGTTAGTCTGTCTGTTAGTTAGTCTGTGCGTTACCAAATATTTGTGGACGAGCTAGCTCAAAAACTAGTGTGAATAACGAAACCAAATTTCACACTTAGTTTTGGTCCATAGAGATTAAGAGCTGATTAGATTTTGCTGCATATCGAGGGGGGTGGAGGGGGGTTAAAAATTAAAAATCTAGCCTATTTGAGCAAACTCAACCAAATTTTGTAAACATAATCAGTGGGACCCCAGAAGTCTAAACATGCAAAAACTAACCCCCCCCTTCCCTACATGAATATAAATAATTTTATTAAAATTGGATGTTGATGAAGGCAGTCCACAGTGGTTGTAAAAAAATAAGACTATAATGGTTTTATTATCTTACATTTATTCGTTAAACCGACGTTGATTTGAACTACTTTCATTGACTTTTCGTTACCCTGAAGAAGGAGAGAATAAATCTCCGAAACGTCGGTTTAACGAATAAATGTAAGATAATAAATCCATTATAGTCTCATTTTTTTTACAACCACTGTGGACTGCCTTCATCAACATCCAATTTCATATTTATACCAGTCCGTCTCCTAAAGAAAAACGCTATCAATTTTATTAAATATTAAATATAAGTGAGGGGCCAGGTTGTATGGTAAAGTCAAGTGGATGGCCACATCAGAACACGTCAGCTTATTTTATTTGTGAAAGCCACCTATTAATCCATTTTTAATTTTAATAAATAGTTTTCACCTTGAACCTAAACCATTTTCCCTAAGTAAAATTGGTTCTTTCTTTAAAAAAAATTCAATTTTATAATATATCCATATGAAATATGATCTCAAAGTATTTAATACCTATTACCTATTGATTTTAATAAAAATAATTTTTTTTATTAATTTTTATCCCTAATAATAATAAATATATAATATTATATAAAACAATTTATTTTTATCCCACTATAAAATAAAATAACAAACTAATTTGAAAAATATAAAATTCGGTTGATTAAAAAAATTGCATTTTGTCCAATAATGCACAAATGATCAGGCACATTTCTTAGTTAAATTCTTGTTTATTAGGAAAAATAACTTAAAATAATATAATAAGTATCTTCAATCAATAGTTAGTAAAAAAAGGTGTCTACTTTTAATTAACAAAAAAATAAATATTCAAATAACTTTTAAGTTTGTTTTTTATTAAAATTAAGTAATTTCAATACATAGAAAATAATTTATTTGAAAACATTTTAATATATAAAATATTACAAAATTATAATTTTTTCTTTTTTCTTTTTGTAAATTTGTGGAATATGGTCGAATCGAGTTGTCCATCTGAAAAAAAAAGATTGAAAATAATATCATTTTATAAAATTTGGAAATAGAGAATATCTTATATGAAGAATTAGAATTACTATCATACAATATTAATTTATTTAATTATATATTCTAATAATTTCATGTATTTCTTTTCCAGATCACTTGCATGATTTAATTTCCTGATAGTTCACTGTTCATCTTCAAAGAAAACTTTTGAATATGATATTTATAAGTATAAATAATCGAATTATATATTAGGTATATATGTTTGAATAATAATTGATGTGTATGTATAAAAAATAATTGAATAAAAAATAGGAAATTAATAAATATTGTAAAACAATTAATTATTAATAGGTTAATTCAATTTTGAACGAAATCGATTCAGTACTTTTTGAGAAAATCGTCAAAAACCCCTAAAACCGTCTATGAAAGGCCGTTTTAGAAACATTTTAAAATTCACTTCCATGTCACAAGTCAATGTTTGGTTTCATATGACTTTTTAAACTTTTTCAAAGCCATCTCGTGCTTTCAAAAAATGTTGTTTTTTTGACGGTCAAGATAGTTTTTGACCATTTACTCAAAAAGTACTGAATCGATTTCGTTCAAAATTAAATTAAATTATTAATAATTAATTGTTTTATAATATCTATTTATATCATATTTTTAAAAAAAATTTCAACGGAGTTATTATCATTTTTTCAAATTGGACTTCAAATAAACTACCCTTTAAAATGCAAATTCCCTAATAATAATTATTTAATATAAAAAGATAAATCAAAATAACACAGAAATATGAAATTTCAATAGATTTGAATAAATACTTAATGAGAAAAAAATAAAACTTTTTGCTATTTCTAATTGATTCGCTCCCGGTGAGAAGAAATTGAATATTTTCATACAATTTCTTTTAAACTATAAAATTCTTAATAAAAATGTTATTTTCTTATATAATAGACATACCTGTAAACCTTCAGATAGATGAAATCGATAAAAAATATCGTATTCTTTCTCATTTATAATTCTTTTGGCTGGTTTTATCAAGAGGCTGTCATCCCGTCATCAGCGAGTCATTTGTTACAGTTTTCTAGCTTTTTACCATTTTCTTAAAAAAAATCAATCAATTTCGTTCAAAATTGAATATAATTACTAATAATCGATTGTTTTATAATATTTAATAATTTCATATTTTTAAAAATTATTTCAAAGTAGTAATTAGCGTTTTTTCCAATTAGACTTTAAGTAAACTACCATTTAAAATGCGAATATTCTAATAAAAAATATTTGATATAAGATTGCATAGATATGAAATTTCAATAGATTTAATTGAATATGTGATGAGGAAAAAATTAAACCCTTTTGCCATTTCTATATTAGTCGACTCGCTGCCCCTGTTTTCGTAACATTTCATTTAAACTAAAAATTCTTAATTGAAATGCTATCTTCTCAAATTAGAATGATTACATGTACCTTCACATAGATTATATATAAATCGATAAAATAAGATCGTTTTCTTTCTCATTATATGTTAAATATTTATTAGGATTATAATAATATGATTTAAATATAGGATTATAATAACAGCAATGAGCCTGGCTTCCACTTGAAGCGTCAGAGATCAATGAAAAGAATTTAAATAATTATTTTACTAAATAATTAATTAGAAGCGTTAATGCAAGTTTATTTAAAATGGATTTAACAGAATTAATTTATATGATATATGTAACGATTTTGATTGTTTTATTTGAATATATTCAGGGGGAATTTTCAAGGGTGCAACATCGTAATCTTGCTCAGGAGGGCAAAGATCGACAACTGTCATTAAATGCTAACTTATTAATAAATTTCTTTATTAATAACATTTTTTAATAACAAATTACAGATTTTTATGTTGGGCCACTAAATATTTGAAAAAGAACCCTTCTTCAGTTGCTAAAAAATTTCATTGAACCACGAGAATCAGTTCACGAGAGACTCCTCGAGAGTCAACTTGTAATGTAATTATTAGTTTAAAACTGTTCATATACAATACGAAACTTATTTTGCTATCATGTGTGAATAAAATCTTATTAAATATAATTATTAAATATATTTTTTATTAAAAGATAACCATATTTTTATTTCTTGATAGCTCAATAGTTTATTTTTTTCTTATTTTTCTCCTATGGGTCTCGCAGATAACCAATAGTTTACTGTAGTTATGGGCGTTAGATAGGGGTGGGACAAGGGGGCGTGCCCACTACAAAACTCAATGCCCCACCCCCTAGAAAAATCAACTAACTTTTTAGTAGAATTGACAAATTTTGGAAGTAACGAAATAATTTAATGTGAAATACATAAGTGATGCCTCGTAATAATGGAGTTTCAAAAATTTCTAGGGGGGGAGGGTGCAATGAGTTTTGAAGGGGGATACGGCGCACTACGGCACACAACGCTCATGGTTGATGGGTGATGAAATCATATTATTTATTTTTTTAATAATGAAATTACAGTTTTCTTTACTTATATAAAATACGACTCATGTCCATTGGTTAAGTGAGTTTTTCAGAACGGAGATTCTCGCTTTCAATGATATAATTGGATGAAGAAGTGACATATTTTACAAAACTCGGTGATTTGTAATTTTTTATCACCAAACGATTTGAGCTAGGTAATTGAGAATATTACCTATACTATACTTTGATAGCTCACCATATAAAAATACTTTTTATTTTTTAATTTTCTGCGTTTTTGAACTGGAAATTCTGAAGCTAGAATACTCAAAATCTAATCAATTCTTTGATTCGTAAATACAAACATTTTGTCATCAAAATGAGCCTTGGACTATTGGATTATTGTGCATGGGCTTAGTTAGGGGAGGGGAAAGGGGGCATTGCTCGCCCTACAAAACTCATTGACCCCCCTAGAAAATCGAAACTCCATTATTTCGAAGCATCACTTATGTATTTCTCATTATATTATTTCGTTACCTCCAAAATTTGTCAATTCTACTAATAAAATAGTTGATCTATAATCGGATTACCGAAATTGAAACCTTGTGGTGGCTAATCAGCTAAAAAAGGTCTGCAGAACATAGAATTTTAATGTGCACATATTGGTACCGTGGAAAAAATATTTCATAAATAGATACGACTGAACTTTTAAAAAAATTGTTCTCTTTTACCCTAATTGATGTTGAAAGTTGACTCGACCTGAAGTAAGATGCAACATAGGTTGTGTTTGCAATAAAAGTACAATTATATTTAACCATGGTTGAGATACATTGTATTTTAGCAAAAATTGTAAATTGAACTTCAACCTTAATATACTCAAATGTCAATTTTTATATATGTTTTACTAAAATCTAAACAAAAGAGTTTAAAATGATGCTACTATGATTAATATTTTATTTAAATTTAAAGTCAATTTTGAGAATTTTAAATATTAAAAAACTCATCCTTTTTTCCATAAAATCATATTAAAATTAATTTTATTTTCAAAATAAAGTAAATTTAGTTAATCCTGAATTAATGGTTACTGTCTGTCTGTTTTTCTTTGCTCAAATTTTGAAAACTTTCCAGTAAGATTTAAATATTTACTTAGACTAATTTAACTCCGTTTGAATGTCTCTCGAAATCGATTTGATTCTGGCCAAGTTCCCGTGGTATTTCCGAAGGGATAATTAAAATCGTCAGAGGTCTGTCTAAGCTTCTAGTCTCAAGAATAAAATGATAACTGAATTTGATGTGTTTCATTTGAAATAGAAGATGAGAGTATTTAACGACCTATTAAATACAGGTAGCCTTCCTACAGCACGGGATCTTACAACACGGTTTCTCTCTAACACGATAGAATTAATTGCGGAAAACCTCGTATAACACTGAAACCTGTAACACAATAAAAATATTTCGAAAACCTTTGTACAACACTGTAGAATCTACAGCACTAGATAACATAAGCTTAGCTGAAAATCTTGAATCATTTTTCTGAATTCAGATCCTTCCGCTGAAAGAAGCCCAAAATTCAAAAGGGAGCTGCAAAATTGCTTATCTACATGCCGTGAAATTTAAAAGAACCAGGAAACAAACCCAAATTACAGATTTTTAAAAGAGCATAGAAGGGGCAAAAAATCTAAATGAAGAAAAAGATTCTGAAAGTGAAGGTGATATCGTTCAACCGAAAAAACGTTCTCGTCGATACTGAGCAGTGAGCAGTGATGAGGAAGAAATTTATTAAATTAAGGTCACATTAAACGAAAATAATATTTTTTTCTTTTTGTCTTGTGTTATACATACATTTATATTTTTTTTATTAAAAATTAAGTTTTATATGGAATTAAAAAAAAAAATGTTTGATTACAATAAGTTTTCGGAACGTAATCCCTCTTTTTGTACTAGCTCTGGGTCTCATATAACACGGTTTCACACAACACGACATTTTCTAGGAAATTGGAATATTTTCAATGAATTCATACGAGAACTATAAACTCAAGGGTATTTTACTCCGATGAATTAACCATAGAATTTTTAATTTATTTAAATAATTTAAAATTGGGGGGGGACTGCAAACTTTTTCAACGTTCGGCTTTCCGAACATTTTAGAGATATGGCAATCTTTTGACAGCAAACGGTTTTGAGCTAAAAATTTAAAACTTAGCAGAGCTCCCGAGTTTAATTATACAAACATGTGTGCTCAATTTCAGCTATTTATAATTCAACTATTCGCTAGCTCCATATGACAATCCGTTATTTATTTATTTTTTTTAATTTCATGCAATAAATTTAGTCTTCTGAATCTTGAAAGCCCGAAATCTAACCAAATTTTTATTTAGAAAATACAAATATTTTGCCATCAAAACAAAGTTTCTACTTTCTTCCTTCCGTTTTTGAGTATTGTGAATGTCTGTATTCAGATATACAGAGAAATAAAAATCACTCTTGAAAATTATTTTCCTTTACGTTGCAGACATTTCTTAAGATTGAAAAATATTTGAGTGAATTCTCTATATCGGCCTGCCCTGATGGAAGCTTCAAGGCCTTTTAAGCGCACTGAGTAAAGTTTATCATACTAGTGAAAAGAACATGTTTAAAATATTTTTTTTATTTATATATATTAAATATTATCAATGTTAGGACTAATTTTAATCGAAGTTTACAAATGTAATATTTAATATCATATTTAATTTATATCTGACAGAATGAGATAAAATAATTATTTATAATAAAAAATAAGATTAAAATAAAAAAGAAATGAATTTGATATACTATATTTTGCTCAAGTGAATCAGACTGGTTTTCTAATGTTTTGTCGCTACTTCCAAAGTGATTGAGCTTTATTTAGATCTTTAAATTGTCTTTTACAAGACAGAATTAAAACTGCGACTTTACAATGTGACCCCGAGCGGTAAATAAATGATAGAGTCTTACAAAGAAAAGCATGATTCTCTCAGAAATGCAAGCAATAAGCTAAAATTAGTCTAGGCTATTGAGATAATAGCTTAGGCTAAATTTATTTTCAAAATAAAATAATCCGTGCACAACCGAACTAATATTTACCTGATAGAGTTTTTCTTTAGGAGACGGACTGGTATAAATATACAATTGGATGTTGATGAAGGGAGTCCAAGGTGGTTGTAAAAAAAATAAGACTATATCGGTTTTATTATTTTACATTTATTCGATAACCGACGTTTCGGAGATTTACTCTCTCCTTCTTCAGGGTCTATATAATTGAGAGGAAGACGAACATCAATTAGTATTGGGATCTTCATATGTCATTCATAATATATAAAAAACAAAATAATATACACAAAATAAAATAAGAATCACAAATCTACTTACAACGAAAAGTCAATGAAAGTATATCAACTCATAATTACTTCCTGTCTCCTTTGAAAATGCCAAGAAAACATTATAAAATTTCATCTCGATAGAAAAAGAAAAAGCAATTGATGATTAATGTGTTAATGAGATATATATGGCCAAACTAAACGAAAAGCAAGTGAGAGATTACGTGAACACGAACTATCCATCTCAAAAACTGATAAAAATAATACAGCCCTCGCGGTTCACGCCCAAGAAAAAAATCACAAATTCAATTTCAACGAATTTAATATCATTTTCCAGGAAAATAATTATTTTAAACGGAAAATCCTGGAAATGATTGCAATTAAAAATCTCTTATCCCGCGCAGTAAATTACAGATCCGACGTGATGGACTTGAGTATTTGCTGGGATGGCATAATTGATGATTTAAAACTCATGTCACGAATTTAATTTTTAAAAAAAATTAATAAAATGAATGATATGTAAATAAACTATAATAAACTATGTTTTTAAAAGAAAGAAAAATTAGGTAAATGGAAAAAAAGACTTTGTATATATTTTTGTAAAATTTTGGGACTGATGATGACCATATTTATAAATTTGTAAATAATTGTAATATAAAAAAAACACCAACTATATATGCTATTCTGCGCATCCATTTTATATATATCTCATTAACACATTAATCATCAATTGCTTTTTCTTTTTCTATCGAGATGAAATTTTATAATGATTTCTTGGCATTGTCAAAGGAGACAGGAAGTAATTATGAGTTGATATACTTTCATTGACTTTTCGTTGTAAGTAGATTTGTGATTCTTATTTTATTTTGTGTATATTATTTTGTTTTTTATATATTATGAATGACATATGAAGATCCCAATACTAATTGATGTTCGTCTTCCCCCCAATTATATAGACCCCGAAGAAGGAGAGAGCAAATCTCCGAAACGTCGGTTATCGAATAAATGTAAAATAATAAAACCGATATAGTCTTATTTTTTTACAACCACCTTGGACTGCCTTCATCAACATCCAATTGTATACTTATCTTTACCTATTCCGCATTATTAACTTTTTAAGTAAAAATTAAATATATCACATCGTTTAAATAATTTGCAAGCTTGACTTTCTCTTCCAGACGCTATTTTACTCCCACTTAAATTCATACACTATACATTTGTGAAGAGAGGCCTCCAAATATTTAAAAATCAGGCCTAATCTATTTCCCTCGATTCACTTGTTCATCCTAGAACTGTGTCCACACTTTCCACATACTAGAGATTTTACCATGATATTTGTTATGAGAAGTTTAAGTCAATAATCCCTCCTAAAGTCTCATTTGTAATATAAAAATAAAAAACAAACAATTCCCGAACACAAGACAACCTTGGGTATCAAAATGATAAGAATTGAAATAACGGATTCGCCAACTCGTTTATTCCTATGACTATTGTCGCCTCCGTCATCTTTTCCGAACCTTCAACCAGTTGCTTAAGATCCGCATTCTCAGGTACCTTCGACCCCAATCCTGGAGTAATCTCTCTCGCATCGATATCATTAAAAAGAAATTTATTCAATATAAAGAATGAATAATTAATGCAAAGATTTAAGCATCTTTTTGAGTATCTTTTTTTGAAAAAAGATTGAAATTATTTCAAAAATCAACCCAGACATATAATATTAATAAATGAATTTACTTTAAGGACCAATCAAAGACTTTAGAGAAAATATTCTTACATTGCATATCAGAGAGGATCGTCCCCTTGGGAATCGAACCCAAGCGCTAACTAGCTAGCAAAACCTTTAAGACAAACATCTCTCTGACATGCAACATATGTAAAAATTATAGCTAAAGATGTTTCACTCCCTTCAACTCAAAGGTAAAACCAAAAAATCAGGCTAAACTGAAAAAAGTTTAGTTTAAAGGCCCCCTCACTGAAAACTTTTTCAGTTTAGCCTGATTTTTTGCTTTTTCCCTTTGAGTTGAAGGGAGTGAAAAAATTTTTAGATATAATTTTTATATATATTGCATGTCAGATAGATGTTTGACTTAAAGGTTTGGCTAACGGCCCGCCAAGCTAGTTAGCTTGGGTTCGAATCCTAAGGGGACGAACCTCTCTGATATGCAATGTAAGAATATTTTCTCTAAAATCTTTGATTGGTCCTTAAAGTAAATTCATTTATTAATAAAGAATGAAGTTAATAAATGTTTTTTTCAAATAGATATTTCAACTTTTCAAGTTACTGAAAATTTTCTAACAAAACAAAATATTTATTTACAAAAATGTTCATCGGCTAAATCTCTAAATTTATATACATTAAAGAATCAGTAAATAAAGTTTCAAGGTGGGTTTCACAAAATAAAACAAATATATGTTTATCGAGATAAAAACACAAAACATATATTTGTTTTATTTTGTGAAACCTACCTTGAAAATTTATTTACTGATCATTTGTATTTTTTTGTTATTTTTCTATGTTAACTCCTGATGATGGGCTCAAAAGGCTAAATAAATTAAATGTATGTTTTGAGTATTATATCAAGATAAAAACTCAAAACATACATTTGTTTTATTTTGTGAAACCTACCCTGATATATATTCACAAAATAAAACAAATATATGTTTATCGAGTTAAAAACACAAAACATATATTTGTTTTATTTTGTGAAACCTACCTTGAAAATTTATTTAATGATCATTTGTTTTTTTTTTTTGTTATTTTTCTATGTTAATTACTGATGATGGGCTCAAAAGGCTATATAAAACAAATGTATGTTTTGAGTATTATATCAAGATAAAAACTCAAAACATACATTTGTTTTATTTTGTGAAACCTACCCTGAAAATTTACTTACTGATTATTTAAAAATGTTTCACCTTGAACCGACACCTAACTCTTTAAAAAAATACACATTAAAGAAAAAAATAAACCAGCAAATTAAAAAAAAAATCGATAGTCCCGTTTTTGAAAAATTGCAAAAACCTAAAAAAAAAAAAACCAAAAGCACTTTCCGACTGTTAGGTACCTAAGTTAAGTTTCATATTTTATTACTCTAGGTATTTTGAGATACTTATATACCATATACATATCTATTAACATAAACAGATCCAAGAAGGTGTCCCCCAAAGTCCAGCCCAACGTCCATGTCGAAGGGGGGGGGGGGGACAGGGGGCGTACAAAGTAGGGTTTTCCTAATTCGAGATTTTAGCATAAGGGTAGCGATATTATTGTTCCAATATAAAGACTAATCCAAAATAGAGTAAATTATTATATTACTTTCTAAATAACAATAGTTCAAATAATTTTATCATCCTAGGCTGATTGTGTATTTAGTAGATATGAATTTAATCTAATGTTCATCCCTTCATTCTAAGGATTGAAAGAGGAAAGTCTAAATTTTTCAATTTTCCCAATTATTCTAGGAGCAATGAACGTACCCTAGATTTTTTATCAGTAAGTGAGTGAGTGAATGACGTACGATATAGCCTAATTTCGGTTTCATTTAACGTGCACAGTATAAGCACTATAAATGTGAAAATTCGTTATTTAGTTAAGCTCATAGATTTGTATTTATAAAATAATTTATAGCTTTATATACTTTTTCAGTGCTAAGTTGCAGGGGAGTCAGGATCATGAGAGCTGGTTGCAGTAAAGTCTGGCAGTGCTTGTGAGGTCCAAGTGAACTTGATTGGGGCAGTCAATGCTTCCAAATTATTATTGGCTTCTTCCTCTTCTGAATAATTAAATTAAATTATTATTAGTTTACAGAAATATATTTCATTTCAAATCAATTGACTTAGCATGGCTTACTACCTTCCTTAGGCCTCTAGCACTCCACTATTTCGCTCATGGTTGCCTACGCTACAGGCTCGCTCATATATTCGCTTATGAAAGTTTACTTCAGTCTAATTGATTTGAATATATTAATTGCCTGTCATTTCTTAACATATATATTTTCCAAAAACTTGTTTAAAATAAAAACTGTAATATATTTATGGGCTGCCCCCACAAAAATCCTCTAATAATTTTTATCTTTGTAATGGAAAGTCATTTTATTCCTTTTGAAAAGCGATGTTTCAAAGGACTTCCCATCCATCTTCAGGATATATATATATATATATGGATCAATGGAAAAACATGAAACCAATTTTTTTCTCCTTTGTCAAAATTGAAGTTTAAGTCACTATCTTTTTCACATAAATAATAATGTTCAAACGGCAGCACTAAGAAATTTTGAACAGATAAGTCAAAAGGCCAAAGAATATATTTAAGTAATTTTATTTTTTTGAATCTGTCTCGTTTGAGATAGGAAATTTCATCATTTATATTTATTTTTAATTCTCCTCTCCAATCAAATTTCAAACAAAATATTTCATCTCTTAATCTCATTATCAAACAACTAAGAGTGAAATTTAGTTGTGATTTTCTTATTGATTTTTGAGCTGAATTCAGGAACACGCAAGCATTTTGACACAATATAATTAATTTTTCTTAAAATATAATATTTTCTATCACAAAGAGAGTGATGTGAATGCTTCACTTTCCAAATAGATTAACTCCACTTTCTGAATTTTATTATATTTTAATGTCAAAACACTTGATTGACTCCTAACTGTATATATTCAAAACAAATTTCTCTAATAATAAGTATCAACAATTAACACCACTAAATAACAAAAGTATTTTGGCCATTGAAAAATAAATAATGTAATAATGTACATTATTTCATTGCATTTCCCCACTATTTGTTTTATGGAGTTAATCGATTTGGCAAGTGAAGCATTCATATATTACAGAAAAAAATAAAATCATGGCCGGATATTATTATTGTCTATTATTGAGTCTATTCTAAACATGGATAAACAAAAAATTTAATATTTCAACGGATTCAATAAGCGCGGAGCGGATATTAAATAGTGAAAACGCCTACAAGCTATGCAACAAAATATCCGCTATAAGAAAGATCATAAGACACATTTAAGATTTGGGATTTTTATTTAAATTGTTTGTCCCAAAGTATCACTTTAATTGAAGCATTGACTATTTTTAATTAATAAACCAGAAGTATCTTTAATATTTTATTTATAATGAAATAAATAAAAAAAAACTTTTGTATCATTGACAAAATCATAGTATTTAGTATAATTTCTTTAATATATTTTAAATAGCTAGTCTTATCTACATAGATTGAATTGCATTGCATTTTATTCTTCTCTTAGAATTATAAAAATTTTAATTAAGATGAAAAAATAAATATATCTATTAGTTATCGCATTGTAATATTTTTTCAAAAGAAAAAATTATTTATGGTAAAATGAACGTTTCTAGTAGGTAAAGGAAATTTTCTACTGTTTCTTTTAATATGAATGTATTTTATTTTAAATAAATCTTTGTCCTGATTAAAAGTGCAATTATTCGAAATGATATCGAAAAAGAAGGAAAATATGAAACAAAAGGAGGCGCTTCTAGAATAATTCCGTACTCTGAAAACAAAATAGAAAAACTTGTCTTGTCTTTGCGTTTAATGAGAAAGATAATTTCTTATATAAGATGGAGTTAGCAGGTTTACGCTCAAAGACGATATATTTATATATATAATTCGAAATGAATATGTGTATAATTCCATAAATAAAATAGATAAATAAATTAAATAGATGTCGTGATTTTTTATGTAGGAACATATCTATATCTCTTTAAAAAAATGCTTCACTTGCCAAATAGAAAAAAAATCAATATTTACACAAGTATCGATCGGATTCAACTAATCGATGAAATCAATTAACATACAAATAATTAATATTTTAACTTGCGCTACTTGAAGAATTTTATCTATTTAGAAAATTGAATTTACTAATGGCATCCAATGAAATGAAAATTTTTAATAATTCATACAATTTGATTGAATCTTAATGAATGAAAAAGACCAAAGATTAGATTTATTATATGAATTTAGATTGTTAAGATTAGTAAAAGAAATTCAGATTTTTAAAAAAGTGAGAATATAAATAAGTACCTACATATACAATAAGTAAATCTATGATATTAAAAAATATGAATTTTAGGTAAATTATAATATTTTACTTTTCATTATATAGAGATGTATGAATATAACTTCATTAGTAATAAAAAATTGTTTTTAAAATAGTACTTACCAAAAGGCTAAGATTGAATTCGGCCAAACGCCTGAGTTGGTTTCTCTGCGTCCTTTCTGCTGGAGACTTGGCCAGCGAAAGAGCCAAGTCGACAGAGCCAACGGACGAAGACGCGCGTGCGCTCGGAGCTCTGATAACGGAACGAGAGAATCATTTATACTATTTGATAAAAATAATTTTTATAAAAAAAATAAAATCGACTTCAAAAAAATTAAATGCAACAAATAAAATAAGAATAACTTAAAAATAAAATAAAATACACTAAAAGGTATAAAATAATTATTATCTTATTTAGTTACAACTAAACGACGAAATATTAACATGAAATTACTTTCTGAAGTCGTTGGCAACCAAACTATACCTATAAGCGAGCGTACCTGCCAAACGTACTAAGTAAAAGATCCGTCGAGTGCGATTCATAAAATGTATATGTTTGGCACCGACTTCAAAAAGTAATTTCATGTTAATATTTCGACGTTTAGTTGTAACTAAATAAGATAATTATTTTATACCTTTTAGTGTATTTTATTTTATTTTTAAGTTATTATTATTTTACTTGTTGCATTTAATTTTTTTAAAGTCGGTTTTATTTTTTTTTTATAAAAATTATTTTTATTTTTCTCATTTTAGTGATGTTATTAATAGGGACTTAATATAATACCTTGCATGCATCTCGTAAGAGAAAGCGTCGGGCGAATGAATCAGAAAATGATAATAAAATTCAATTCATAAATATAGGAATTCTCTCAAAACGTTTTCGCTTTTTAAATGAATGTTTTAAGATTTTTTCTATAAAAGATTTTATTTATTATAATTTCGATTATTTGGTCATAAGAATTGGAGATTTACGTTATTTTGTCATTTGATCATATCTTCAGAACTTGAACAAATTAATATGATACCACCCCTAAGGTACCCTCTTTCTAATAAAAAAAGAATCATTAAAATCGGTTGATAAACAAAGAAGTTATGCCTGAACAAACATATCAAAAAAGATCCAATACCAATGAAAAAAAAACGGGACCAATCGGAAGCTAGACTGAACCCAATGCAAAAAAATCATCAAAATCAGTTCACAATTGGCGGAGATATCAGGTAACATAGACACAAAAAAAAATCAGTCGAATAGAGAACCTCCTCCTTTTTTGAAGTCGGTTAAAAATAAATAATTTCATTTAACCGGGGGGGGGGGGGGGGGGTTTTTTTATTTTATATTTTTTTTTTTCGAATTTACTGATATTTTTATTTTGCTTGCTTACGCGAATTTTTTAACTAATTAGTTTTTTTAATTTTTTGCTATTGAAATGAACTTCTTAATCGCCAAATAAAAAAAAAAACAAAAAAACATTTTTTTTTCTCTATGTAAGAAATAGTGGAACCAAAATATAAAAACATTCATAATATTATATACGCGTATGTGCCCATAATTATGAAAGTGGTCTAAGTCATTGATTGTTAGTTTCGAGATATTTAAAGTTATATAAAATAAACAAGATTAAAATTCTGTATATTGAGACCACTTAACGGTTCAATTTTCTGCGATTTTTCAAAACCGACATCTTATTACTGTACTTTTTAAATGGATGGAACATTAAATATGAAAAAACTAATTTTTGAATTTTTTACTTAGTCCACTTTCATAATTATGGGAATATATGTATACAAAATTTGGTTGAGTTTGGTCAAAAGGGCTATAATTATAATTTTTGACCCTCCCCCTCTCCTTTTTTGTCTGATAATGTTTAAAACACATTTTTTAAAAAATTTATTTTATGTGCTTTTCAAAAATATATTCAGTTTTTTGCTAGTTAAATTTTTTCACTTTTTATGCCTCTTCAAAATGTGGTAGATCTTTATGACCCACCCTGTACTTTATATATTTCTTTCATCTTTTCATATTTCAACAATTCGAGAAAAAAAATCGTACAAGCGTTTCTAATGGTGTTTTGCAAAAAAAATATCTTGAAACTAGAAAAATAATTTTATTTTTAAGTACGAAATATATAGCACACAAATTGAAATTAGGATTGTATAATCTATAATTGATAACAAGAAAAAATCATCAGGTGGGATGTTCAATGTAAAATAAAACTGCTCGTCGATTGAAGTAAACTTTTTAATTTATAAAAGTTAAAAAAAAAAAGTGAAAGCAAGACTAGAAATAAATACTGTTCCGAAATTTTGGTGATTTAGCAAACTTTTTATCCCAGAAAAGTTTGAGCTAAATTATTTCAAATTTGGCATTAAATCAATACAAACTTTTAAAATCATATTTCAGCTCATTAAGGTAAAACAAATTATCATTGACGATTCGATTTTTTCTGACTTTTCTAGAATAAGAGGATTATGAAGTTAAAATCATAAAATCATTCATTCGTTCTAGGTATATCCATGCAAAGGCAGCTCAAGAGTCTTGGGTTTATTTCAGATAAATAATAAATATAATCAGCTTTTCGTTCTTAATATACAAAGATTTTTTCAGCAAAACCTACTTTTTTTATAATACTTTCTAAATTCATTGTTCTCTAGTTGTTAGTAAAAGTTAAAGACAATATTGGAAAGGCACTGGTTAGATAAGATGTTTGCAGAGAAATAGGTTTCCAAGACTTTAAACAATAAATCATTAAGGGATATTTTATAATTTCAATGAATAGATTTTTAACTTTTACTCTACTGATACACACTTTATTTCTTCCGAACAACTTAGAACTTTTTCAAATTTTTACCTTCAAAACTTCTGGTTTAAAAATATTATTTTGGAAACCTTATATCTCTAAATAGTTGAAATATTTTAATAAAGAAAGAACCTATAAATTTATAATATTTGATAATTTTATGCACAGTGGTTTGAAAATCCAGATGGGAACAAAAAGCATGTGAAAATCTCGTAGTACTGCCGTTATTTTAAAGGGAATTAAATTTTAAAAAAATTTAATTCTATTATTTACAGGGATACCCGATATCTAATAATAATAAAAAATACTTTTCATTTTTGACCAGACAAATATTTCACCCTCTCTGAAATAATAGTTCAATTAAAATTTTAATACAATTTTTGTTATTGGGAAAAATAATTTAATAATTGTAATGTAATGTATAATAATATCATAATAATAATAATAATATATAATAATATATAATATCTGTAATCAGATAACTTATGAATTTCAAGTTTGTATCTTATTTTCTTGTATTCTTATTAAGATATAATGCTTTGACACACTGAGGGGTAGTCAGAGAGACCTTTTTATGACACCTTGTTCGTTTGAACAGAACACTAAAAATAGAATCTTTATATGAGAAGCTAGATTAGAACTAATTAGATTAAATTTGACACTAAACAATTTTTTATCTCTACCTCCTTTTTGAGTAAAATTTTTCAAAATTAGGGGTAGTCAGAGAGACCTTTTTATGACACCTTGTTCGTTTGAACAGAGCACTAAAAATTGAATCTTTATATGAGAAGCTAGATTAGAACTAATTAGATTACATTTGACACTAAACAATTTTTTAGCTCTACCTCCTTTTTGAGTAAAAATTTTCAAAATTTGGGGTAGTCAGAGAGACCTTTTTATGACACCTTGTTCGTTTGAACAGAGCACTAAAAATAGAATCTTTATATGAGAAGCTAGATTAGAACTAATTAGATTAAATTTGACACTAAACAATTTTTTAGCTCTACCTCCTTTTTGAGTAAAAATTTTCAAAATTTATGAAAGACATTTTTATTTTTCAATTTTTTTTTTTTTTTTTTGCGTAATAGTGTAACCTAGCCAGTAGTTGATCGAATGTTCAAATTTCCGTGTCATTTTCAGTCGGAAACAACTATTTTCTCTGGCCCATTGAAAAATATATATAGTTATTTATGATTTAAATGTTGTCAACTCAGGTTGTTTCACATATCGAAGAACCAACTAAAACCAGCAAAACAAGAAATCTTTTTTCGGTTCATGAGTTGTAATACTTTTAAAA
Organism: Forficula auricularia; assembly: GCA_024734495.1. Lineage (NCBI taxonomy): Eukaryota > Metazoa > Arthropoda > Insecta > Dermaptera > Forficulidae > Forficula > Forficula auricularia. Next base: position 9,465,513 of record JALMQS010000816.1, on the reverse strand, counting down.
AATGTAATTTTTTAATTTCCATTGTGTCTCTTAAAAAATAATAAAAAAATAAATAATAATAAAATAAAATATAAATAAAATTATCAAACTGCGTTATTTTACCTCCTTTGAAATCATTGGATTTGACTTTGATCAAAAATTGGATTCGCCCAATCAACTATTGGAACATTTTTTTTTTAATTCTATTGTTTATGCTGTTTAATAAGGCCTGAATTTTATATTCTCCTATGATTGGACACATATAAGAAATTGTTATTATGGTGTGAGTTTTCTATTAAGATTTAAAATGAAAGCTGGGTGATAAAAATAGCGTAGCATCGGCGTTATTTGATCAACTACTGGCTGGGTCACCCTATATGGTATTTACATTTTAAAATTTTTTATTTTTTATTTTAAAAAAGTTTTTCAAAAATATATTACTTAACTCCCATAATACGTTTATTGAAGCAATTAACATAATAAAAATCGGTTCATTAAGATATCAGAAGGCAACTTCCATAAGCAAGTTAATGGGGAAGCCTGTAGGGTAGGCAACCAGCAGCGAACTAAGGGAGTGTGGGCGCCCTAGTGGGAGGGAAACAAACCATGCAAGAGAAACCATGCAAGAGAAATGAAATAAATTATTGTATATTTGATACTTTAGTAGTTGAGTTGTTTATCGAAAGAGAAGTTCAAGCTTGCATTGCAGACTTTTAAAGAGATAATCTCATCAAAATGGACAACGTTTCGATATCTTTGTTTTCAAATACGGTGGGAAAAGTTTGTTGAAAGACCAAGGGATTTTTCAGTTCGCAAGTTCCTACTTCTGAGCTAGGCGTAATTTGACAAAATCAGAATTTTCTAAAATCAAATTAACTTTCAACTCGAGATTTTAAAAAATATAAGTTTGATAGGCACAGTATAAAAAAAGATTGTTAATCAAATATATTTTTTTTCAATCAAAAAATATCAGTATAGAAGTGTAGAAATCGTATGAAAATATATATCTATACAGTAAATATTAATATAATCTGTTAGCAAAGCAGTTAAGTTCGACTCTGGGACTAGTCTTTTCTGGAATCAACTCGCACGATTTGGACTTCTCATATGGCTGAAAATTATTTTCTCAATACAAGTTCATAAGCTTGGCTAAATAATAATGTTTCACTTTTCTCTCGCTTATAGCTTATAATGTCCATAAATTTAATCATTCCATGAAAAACCAAGCAGTCAGGAGTTTCTAAATTTAAACATAAGACCAAACCATATATCAAAGCAAATTACAAAAGGTTGACAACAAAACTGCTCACAAATGGAAGTGGACCACTTACAAAAATTCGGATTTTTCAATGGTAATTAATTGTTCGACTTTAAAACCTTATTTATTGAATTGTAATGGGTTTTGAGTTAAAAATAGACACCTGAACGAGTGTTAAAAGCAACAATTTATTCTTTACAAGTCGCAGTGCCATAGTGAGGGGGGGGGTGCAAAGGGGTATATTATGGCCCCGGATGCCACTCGCAGAGGGGGGCGCTAAATGGTCTCCAAGACGAACAAGATTATATTAAATTAATATATTATGTGTTTCTGGAGGGGGGGCTCCAATAAAGTGTCGTGCCCCGGGCGCCAGCTATGTTCTCTAAGCCACTGACAAGTCGAACAATTAATTACCATTAAAAAATCTGAATTTTTGTAAGTGGTTCACTTCAATTTGTGAGCAGTTTACCTAATCCGCGAGGATATGAATGATTTCTATGTATTATATGTCAGAATGGTTATATTCCCTTCTTCGGAAGGGAACCCTAATGCCAAAAATGCAATCCAGGCACGTAACTTGACCTCTGAGATGAAACCTTGTCTGACGTTATAAAATTTTTTACCCGAACATTTCATCTTTATTGTTAAAAAATTTTGCAGTCAAATTATTCTAAATATAAAGATACAGGCAAACCATATTTTTAATTAGAATATTTTGAGAGTTTCGATTTATGAAAATTTTCGAAATTTGAATATGAATGGAATGACTATATTACTAATTTTAATATAAAATACAAAATAAACCCTTATGATATATAATAAAAAAAATTACCATAACACTCGGATTTTCAATTTGAAAATTAATCCATACATATGAGTGTTTTAATTTTGAAAAATAACCCTCTGACATAAAATATATACATAATTATCTACTAAGATCTTTGATTAAATTGACCTTATTCATCAAATTATTTGTATAAAATTTGAGTCGAAATAATTCACCAGCTAAAAAGTTAAGTTGGTTTCACTATTTGTTCTACCTATATGAAAATAGTAATCTCCTAAAATAATGTCCTCTTGAATTGCGTTGTAAATAAATTATAACGTTATTTCTTTGTGTAACATATTTTTTGATTTTTTTAAAAAGGCGATATTTTATTCATTTTAAGCTTATGATAAATTGAAACATGATCTTGAAATTTTTTTCGAAATAGACCATTCATAATCAAATGAGAAGATTTTATATAATTAAGTTTTATTTTCTTGACGTGTTTCATATTTATCAAAAAAGAAAAAGAAAAAAAATTGAAATTTTCGAATCTATTGAATTTAGTATCCCCACAGTGTCAATGCTCATGTAGCTCCTGAGGTCAATTATGTAAAATATAAAAAATAAAATACTATAAGTTTCTCCTGTCGAACGTACCGTATAATAAAATTTTGAGTATTAAGAAAATAATTAAATTTTTTCAAAAACTCACCTTTCGAGATCCCAGCAGATTCTTGGAGGGTTCGGCTCATCCAGTACTGATCTCTGTATTCTGAGTTGGAGTCAGCTGAAAGTAAAAATAAATAAATATATAGTAAATTTTTATATTTAGGTATATATGTAGTTTACATTATGACATATTAAATGTTACTCGTAATTATATTTTTAAATAAGTAGCAAAATTTGGAACTTTAATACATTATTAAAATAATATAATATTTTATTCAAACTGTGATATAAATATATAAATAAAAGATCATTAGAATAGGCAAAGTTTCAAAAATTGCAAATAATCTCACCTGGAAGTCGCTGGACCGCGAGCCTTAGCCACTGGAGATTCCTCCCTTGAGCGAGTCCTTTCTGGTGAGCGTCGTTTTTGGCTGGTGTGGGTTCAAAGTCCCAAACACACGGGCTCAGGGAACCATGGGTTCATAGTGGGGAGTGGACTTTGAACTCTGCAATAGAGAGTAATAGATATTGTACAAATTCCTAATAGTTAAAAGGTAATTTTTATAAAAATCCAATTTAAAATTTATTCGAATTCGTGCAAACAAGTTGGAACTCGTTTTCCAATCTCTCCCTAATAAATCTAATTCCATTCTAATATACGAGCTTTTCGTGCGTGCCTTCGGCACGCCTTCGAAGCTCGGCCCTCCAGGCTGGTGCCCTGGCGGGCGGCGTCACGGTCCAAAAATTTTATTCCTCTTAAAACACCACACTCCAAATGTATACCTGTAAACTCCCGAAAATACATAGTCTCTTAAAAGTTTCGCCTCATTTTCGTCCTGACACAGCTACAGAAATGAGGCTCTAGATATGAATCTGGAAGTATTTTTTTTCCTATAATCTACAGCATTGTGATATTTTTTGTGTGGAAATAGATTTATTTAAATAAGTGGGATCGTGTGAGGAGGACAATTATATTATATCATTTTTTTAAAATTCGATAATGGATATAAGGCTCAAAATATTTAAAAGAGATCAGGTGTTGTTTGTCTGATATGACAGCCTGCTCCATCCAGTATTGCCATGAGAAACTCGGGCATGCTTGTCTTAAGTCGTTCAATTTTGTAAAAATCCAAAAATAAGAATAACAAAATTTAGATTTTTAAAAAATTATAAAAAAGTGGCAAATTATTAAAAAATAAACAAATAATATATAAAATATAAATCAAATAAGATGTGATTAATTAATTTTTCTGTGCGCAAAGAAAAGCGAATTGAATATTTAATTTTTGAGTGGTGAGGGGGGAGGAATAATTATCAATATATTTAAAGTTTCTTAATTTAAAATCAATAGGAGTCTTTCATTTCAAATTACAATTACAATTATATTTCAAATTTGCCGCAAATATACAGACGGCATCAGCGCTCCCTGTCGGCAGCATTCTCTGAGCATTGTTACAAATTAATCTAGACAAATATATATAGTATTATTATAAGGTCGCTTTATATATGTGTATAATTCTACATATAATTAAATACATATTTAAAAAGGTTCCCAGTCCAAAAACTAACGATAAAGATGTAAAAGTTTTGTGAATAAAAAGTTATTTAGTTTTATATAAATTATCATACAATCAATTAGAATAAGATAATAATTATATTAAATTTAAAGTTTCTGATTCTGAGATGTATATGTTAGGATAAAAATGATGTGGTTAGTGATTAGATGGGTGAGCAAATAGAAGTAGGCTCTTGGCGTATTCTTTACTCCTAGTCATGCTTTTAGAATCACATTGAAATTGGCTTGTAATGGAAATATTTTTCTAATTAAAAATACATTTATAATAAAAATAAAAATATTAAAATAAAAGTAATGTAATAATATATTTTTATAATAGATTTTAGTGGATTTAAATTTAAATATAAAATAGTGTATATTAGAATACTAGATGATTTCAGAAGGAAAGCCGGATCCTAAAAACCAGTGGTCAACAAACTTTTTAGAAATAGGGCCACATGTAATCATTGAAAACAATAGGTGTGCCGTATATAACATATTATACGAAAATTATATCAATAATCCGCTATTATATGGCATTAATATTTAATATAGTGAATATTTATGAATTAATTCTGTAGTAGCCGCAGGCCGGATGGAAAAGTTTCAAGGATTTTTCACGGATTTGGCCCGCGGGCCGTAGTTTGGGAACCCCTGCTATAAACCACCCTTGTGTACGTTCTCTAACATAGTATTAAAAAATAAAATATAATAATTTAATATTTTATAATTAATTAAATAGATATAATAAATAATTAGAAAACGATATTAATATAAAATATGCTTAAACAAAGAAACCAATTATTTAATTCAAAAATTTGTTTGTGGGATTAATAATAAACAAACATGTATTCTGGTTAATTTTTGGAGCTAAGATCAGTTCATGAATCTGAAGTTATTCAATGCAATCGTTAAATAGTCTAAGTGTTGAAAATATAAATATACTACATTAATAATAATTAAAATAATAGAAAGTAGAATTTAAAAAAACTGCATTTTTACTACTAAATTATATTTATTAATAAACTAATAGGAATAGGAAATAGGAATTTGTTTAAAATATTGAATTTGGGAAAAAATATCACCTGATAGATGAGTAAAAAAGGTTCGGAGATCACTATAACACGATGCTTCGCGTCGTCCTGATGGCGCAAAGACGTTGTTGCACGCGACACTAGAGTGAGTACCCTCGGTGGGGGAAGAGAGAGGGAAGAGAGGAAAACGATAAATAAATACGGTTCCGAAATTTTGGTAATTTAGAAAACTTTTTTACCCAGAAAAGTTTGAGCTAAAAAATTTCAAATTTTGCAGGAAATAAATACATACAAACTTTTAAATCATATTTCAGCTCAATAAGGACTAAGGTAAAACAGTTAAAACAGTTTAACAACTTACCATTAACGATTCGATTTTTTCTGACTTTTCTGTAATAAAGCTAAAATCGTAAAATCATATTAGTTCTATATCCATGCAAAGGCAACTCAAGAGTCTTGAGTTTATTTCAGATAAATAATAAATATAAGCTTTGAGTTCTAGATATACAAAAATTCTTTTAGCAAAACTTACTTACTAAATTCATTGTTCTTTAATTGTAAGTTAGTTATCATGAGTCATGAGTATGGAAACTCAAACTTACTGACAAACCAACAGATACACAAAAAATATATTTGTGTTTGGAAATTATTTTGAAAAATTCAAAGCAGCTCGCAGAGCGTTTGAATGGAAAAAAAGATAATCTCGGAAAAGCACTGGTTAGATAAGATTTGCATAGAGAAATAGGTTTCCAAACCTTTAGACAATAAATAATCAAGGCATCAAGGGATGTTTTTTAATTTACTAGTTTAATTTCAATGAATATATTTTTAAATTTACTCTACTGATACACACTTTATTTCTTCCCAACAACTTAGAACTTTTTCAAATTTTTACCTTCAAAACTTCTGGTTTAAAAATATGAGTTTTGGGAACCTTATATCTCTAAATAGTTGAGATCTTAGGAAATTGGATAAATAAATTGAATTCAGAGTTTTATGTTGAATGAACGTTTCGTAACTATATGATATTTGCGACTTATTCTTTTACTAAATTGTCTGATATTATTATAAGAAACATTCAATTTTTTTTTAATTTTTCTTATTCTTAAACACATTAATTTTTCATCATAGTTAAAACAAGTCGTAAATACAGGGTGATTCACGGTCGGTAGCACGTTAGACGTTTATGAAAAACGGAAAGCAGGATTTTTCTGAAAATTTAGCACCTTACATTTTCTTACCTGTTCTATCGATCTAAAATATTTTCAGCATTGTGACGTTTCGGCTTCCATCGAAAAGTCGTAGCAGCTTTATTTTTTTAAATGGAACACCCCCTATATTAACACGGTTTTAGAACCGCCCTTTTATTAAAATACTTTTTTGTTAATATTGTCCTATACCTATCTCTATCGGTTTTTGAGATAAAAAATAATTTATGTTAAATATGGCTCAAAACATGGCTCTAATTAAACTTAAATAAATTAGTGCTCTCAATTCGTGAAAAGTTGATATTTTGGTGGTAGTTTAGACCAGTGGTTCTTAACCTTTTTAAGCTGCGACCCAAATTTGAGAAATATGTTCATATCGCGACCCCCGCCCCCCCACAAAAATACCCTTTTTAGACGATATTTGATAAATTTTCTTCAATTTTCAATGATGACTTTTTTAACTCACATATAATATTATTTTGTAACAATTAAGATAACCAAAGGTACTTTTCGATCTAAGAAAAATTTAATTTAATGATGAAAAAGAGCCTGTTTTTCATATTTTCATTTTTTATAGTTTTGAATAACCAAAATATATTTTTCAACTTGTAATAATAAGTAAAATATTTAATTAACGATACTGCGCGACCCAAAAAATATGCTTTGCGACCCAATTTCGGGTCGCGACCCATAGGTTAAGAACCACTGGTTTAGACAGACCCGAAGTATTTAATTTACGCCGAAAAATTGACTCCATATTATACAGGGCCTGCTAAGATGACTATTATTTCCGGTATTCATAAAATAGGTCAAAAGTTCATTTTTTCAAATGTGATTCCCCATATATTATTCAATATTTTATTTTTCAATTTTTTTTATTTTAAAAAAGTTTTTCGAAAATATATGACCTATCTTCCCTAACACGTTCATTGAATCAATTAACATAAAAAGTGTGTGTGTACTTATGTACACGCGTTAGAAGTTATACTTCTTTGGCGTCTAAAAAAAAATTTCAAAAAACAAAACTGCAGTAAAGATCGAAGAAAAATATTAAAATTAATCAAAAAGGTTTTATTTCAGTAAAAATAACTATACAGTCAAAATAAACAATCATTAATTATCATGTGAACGAGTCAAATATATTTTTTAAATATTTAAAATATTCTAAGCTATATCCATAGGTTCTTCTGGTAATAATTAACTCTCCAGTAATAATCCTAGATATAATACTTACAGAATTAACCTCTAATATTTTAAAACACTCTCAAAGTTTTTACACAGTTGTAACTGACAAATTTATATAATAAATATATATATTATTTAAAAAAATAATATATAAATATATAATTATTAAGAATTTATTATTAATATAAATAATATATTTCACATCCACATCAACTGGCTTATTGAATTTGAAAATAACAACACGTTTTATTAGATTCCTTGCAGTCATTTAAAGGAATATATTATGTATTCTATTCTGTAGCCAACTTCATCATGTTAATTTTTGGGACATCTGCGTGCGCAGGTCACAAATTCACTCTCATCCAAACGCTCCAAAAGAAGTATTACTTCAATAAAAACCAATTCATTAAGATATCAGAAGTCAACTTCCATAAGCGAGTTAATGAAGAAGCCTGTAGGATAGACAACCATCAGCGAACTATTTCGCATCCTAGCGGGAGTGAATCAAACAGTGCTATGCCAGAAGAAATGAAAGAGATTATTGTACTTTTGATATTTTAGTAGTTGGGTTGTTTATCAAAAGAGAAGTACAAGCTCAAACCATCTAGATTGCAGATTTTTAAAAGGGAAATTCTCATCAAAATGAACGAATTTCGACATCTATTTCTCGGCCCTACGATGTGTCAAACAGTGGATCGAGTTGAATTTATCTTTTTAGATATCAATCAACAATAGGCATTTTATTTTTTAATATAAATAATTATTTAAACTATTACGAACTAGTTTTTTGAAAATATTTCTTAACAGGTTAGAAATTTTTTTTTAGAGACGAACTGATATATTAATATCTCAGAATTGGATGAGGGCAGTCCGGAAATAAACAAGAGAGCGCTTCCAAAAAATAATATTTATTCTAAATACTTTTCCCTTATAATATTGTTTCTATACCGACGTTTCTTCCTCAGGATTCAAAAGAGTCAATGAAGAAACATACATAGTACTCTTCTTGCCTCATTTCTCATTGTTAGTTGGTATGTAGAGAATACTTTAAAACTTCCCATCACCAGTAGAACAGTGTGTTGGTTTCATTCAATCCTAAGATATAATTCTTAATATTTTTTGTGATATTTTAAAATCAATAAAGTTCACCTCCTGTTATGAAAAATAAATAATTGATACTTAATAAATAAGACTATTTATTATAATATTGTGTTTATCAGCTTAAGAGAGAAAGGCTCAGAAAGTTGAATCTACTAATGAATTCAAATAAAAATCGTAATTTTTACTTGGCTCATGTGTTAAAAAAGTATTTTTACATTGAATTTAGAGGAGACGCATCAGCCATCTAGCTAATACAAATGAAACTTACTTTAACGTTGGACATAACTAGGAGGCGTTAGATGATGTTTTCTTGAACAGTTTTCCTAATACTTTCACTTGAGATTTTACCTTGCATAAATGAGTTATTTTTAAAAAACCCATTCAAATGCTCTCAAAGAACTTCTTAAGTGTATTCTACTGTTTCATGAAATCTTTAAAATGCGTTATAATACAAATAAATTATTGATTTTAATTTATAAAATTAAATCATTTTCACAATTGCTTATTATTTATTTTCCAATATACTTACTAAGATTCTCGATTTATTTACAAAAATAATTTCTTTGACCTCGAGCCATGGCTCTATTTGAGCAGACTGTTTATCTTCAAAAAATATTATTATTATAAATAGAAATCAATGAGGATGTCAGCTCTGCTTGTTGTAAATAAACATATACATATACCTATATATAATATAAATATAATTCGGTTATAATGAAAGGCAGTCAATAAATTATTTAAATTTTATTCAATTTCCGACGTTTCGGAGACATTTTTCTCTCCTTCTTCATGGTTTTGAATAGTTATTGGTGGGTATAACTCGGTTCCCATTTGTCTCTCCTTTCAGTGATAGCAACAATATTACAATATTTTTCAACATTATATTTTCTTTATTGGGCCTCGCAGGAGGGGGCCTCCTCTTAGAGACAAAAGTTACAAATTTAGTTATATATAATATATACAGTGGCATTTTATAATAAAGATAAAATTTCATAGGGCGGGTCATTAATTGACTTGGGTAAAATACCCTTGTCACTGGGTTTGATTTTTTTTACATTGATTAATTGTGGCCCCCCTATATGTCCTACTATTAAAAGTATAAAAGTTTAATAGAGAACCCCTCATCGCCCTCTAAGTGATATCATGTATATTCTTTTTCTATACCCAGGGCGATGAGGGATGCCACCACACTCCGTTAGTGTACCACCACCATAAGTGTACTTGGTTATCTGATGAATCCTCACACTTATGGTATAATGTTGGAAAATATTGTAATATTGTTGCTATCACTGAAAGGAGAGACAAATGGGAACCAAGTTATACTCACCCATCAATAACTATTCAATACTCTGAAGAAGGAGAGAAAAGAAGTCTCCGAAACGTCGGAAATTGAATAACATTTAAATAATTTATGGACTGCCTTTCATTATAACCTACTTATTTCTCTTACTAGTCCGTCTTTCTAAGAAAATAAATAAAATTATATATATATATATAATATGGAATTTATTTGTTTGAGACTAAAGTTTCGAAGGTTTGACTTTCATCATCAGTCTTTTTAATTGTAAATAATTTATATGTTAATTTTCATGGGGGTCACTTATTGGTTAATCGTTTATGTGGCTACCTGCTATAACAATCGATAACCAATCGAATGCCTATCCAACTCCTGCATACAGGCATGTCGTCTATTTAATTCGACAGGAAGGAATGATAGAAGGCAAGATGTGAATGCTGAGTAAAATGCATGGTGGGATGGGGGGGGGGTGTTTGGTACATTGTTGTAAAACTCGATCTCTTGTCTTCTTAGATCGTGTTAGGATATCTCTTTCTCCTCTTTAGGGACCATCCGTCCACTATCCCATTATACCCGACCACCGAGGGGCATCGCAGTCTTCGCTTTTTGATAATCTTAAAAAGGCTGACAAAAAGGTTTATTTTTCTGTTAAGATAAATATTAAGAATGAATCAAATGTAATTTTATTCTGACAGACACGCGCTATTATTTTACAAAGTTTTTACTCATTACCGCTCTCCCTCTATTATAGAACCCCAACGTGCTTTGCCAGGTTATCACTTTTCGATTTATTTTTTTTAGTCATATTTAAGTTGTATAAGCATATTTTGATTAAAATATTGCTAGATGAACTTATTGGTAAAGATAAAATTATAGCTAAAAGCTAATTATAAAAGTTCTTATATTTGTAAATTGAAAATGTAAATGATTTTTTTTAGGCCTGAAAAAGAAGAATGATTAAAAAATAATGAAAAATATTTGTTTAAATCCTGGTACACACATGACTACTGAGCTTTGGCAAGCACTGAGTCCGAATGTATACTATCTGAAGTATGTTCGTTTATACAGATTTTATCTCACGTCTTATATTTTTCTACATCGATAATTAATTTTTTGAGAGTTATTAAAAATACAATAATATTAAAAGCTATTCGAATAAAAAGAAGCAATCTGCTGATGTTATTAATATGAATAAGCTAAGCTTTTTAAATTATAGGAGAGAAGGGGAAGTTCACCTTTTTGCCAAAATTTAACGGCCAGCTGGAAGGTTGAATTAATCAAAATCTATATTCAGCTTGGACACTCATCTCCGTGTCACTTATAATATCGTTGAAAATATTTTTAAGATTGTTTGCAGTTCATCTTAAAATACAACTTTGATTTAGTGAAAAATGCAAACCCTAATTCTTATTCTTTAAAGTGAACAATGCATTAATTTTTTTTAATTATACATTCACAGAATTTCATTAACATTTTGATATATTTTATTTCTAATATAATTTGTATGATTATAAAAATTTAGCAAAATATTTATTTATTTTCAAATTGAAAAAATAGGAAGAGAACCTAATTAACTATTGATTTATCTATAAACAACTAGTTAACTACCAATAATTGTAGAAGAAATAATTCTATATTATTTTTATTAGTTAATAAAATTTTTTGAAATTGTAATGAAATGTAGAAAAATAATGTATGCCTACCTACTATAAGTTTCTATATTCTCGACTCATTTAATAAATTGATGATATTGAACTTGGCAGCACCTTAAATCTCACTACTTTTTTGGCAAACGGTTTTTATTAATCAAACTTGGCCTTTTTTTTACGCATTTGTTTTTGTTAGAATAATAACTTTTCAATAATATAATTGTTTTAGCTATGAGTACTTTTTATAAGCCAAATTTAAAGAATATTTTAATTTTATTTATCTTAGCAAACGCATTACATGAGATGATTCATTAGTGAAAGGGGAAAGAAGAGAAAAAAATAAAAATCGTAGAAAACACATCGTGAAATTCCCCAGAACTCCTGCCTACACATACCCTTGGCTAAAAGAGTAAAAAACCAAGCAAACAGAAAACTTTATGCTTAAAACTCAGGAAAACTCTATACTTTAGGAAAACAAGTTTGATATTTGAATTATTATTATAATCAAGACTTGGTATATTGGTATTTCGGGGTATTTTTGTTTTCTATTGATATTTGTAAATCATCTGAATGAAATTATAAAAATTGTAAAGAGAAAATGCAAAGAAAACGAAATCACATGCTCCGTTTCGTTAAATGTATTAATTTAATTGTCAAGGGTGAGCCACTCTCGTCTCATGGTGCTCGACCTCGGTATAAGAATGAGCACACTTCGAAGAAACTTTTCAGGCCTATGAGTGGAGTGTCAAAATAAAAATTACAAAAATAACAAATGAAATTAATATTGAAAACAAAGATTTAAGTATCTTTTTGGGTGTCTTTTTTTGAAAAAAGATGGAAATTATTTCAAAAATCAACCCAGTATATAATATTATTAAATGAATTTAACTTTAAAGGACATCACATCATTTGTCTTAAGGGTTTGGCTACTGGCCCGGCAAGCTTAGTTAGCGCCCAAGCGAACCCAAGTTCGATTCCTAAGGAGACGAACCTCTCTGATATGCAATGTAAAAATATTTCAACTAATATCTATGATGTCCTTTAAAGTTAAATTCATTTAATAATATTATATACTGGGTTGATTTTTGAAATAATTTCCATCTTTTTTCAAAAAAAGACACCCAAAAAGATACTTAAATCTTTGTTTTCACTGTAAAATCCATGGGTCCGTCACTGAAAACTTTTTTCAGTTTAGCAGGAATTTTCACTATTCCCTTTGAGTTGAAGGGAGTGAAAAATCTAGCTATAATAATTATATATGTTGCATGTCAGAGAGAGATTTGTCTTAAGGGTTTGGCTACTGGCCCGGCAAGCTTAGTTAGCGCTTGGGTTCGATTCCTAAGGAGACGAACCTCTCTGATATGCAATGTAAAAATATTTCAACTAATATCTATGATGTCCTTTAAAGTTAAATTCATTTAATGAAATTAATATTATTTTAAATGACTTATTCATCTGTTCCAGTCGATCAATTTTTTTCATCCTAATTAATTTATAGCAAACAAAATAGTTGTCGACAAAATTACTTGCCCTCAGCTAGATTTATCATTTTTACAGATTTTGAAATCAATGGGCTGCAAAGATATAGGAGTATCAACCCTCTTGAAAAAATTTGATATCTATTTTATTAAAAAAAAAATCGTGAAGTAAAAAATTAATAATAATAATACATTTAACGAGATCTATAGTATATTGTTTTTACTTTATCCTATGTGAAGCATGGGGAAAGTATTGTAATCGGTCTCGCGGCAAGCGCGACTTCAAAGGGTCCTCAAGAAAAAACTACGGAACCCATGGTCCCAATTAAAGTCACAAATTTTAATATTCAATTAGGTTAAATTTTAGCACGTGACGGTTTTGCCAAAAATTACATGGGGTCTCGTCGAGAGGCCAAAAAGTGCGATTTTTTCATTTAGTGCGTGCGGATGTATGGATGGATGGATGGATGGATGTATGGATGGATGTATGTTATCGTTTTTTGGCCCACGATTTTTTCCACACCGTTGCACCGATTGAAATGAAATTGAAAACCTACCATTAGTTTAACAAAATGAAGAGCTGATTAGTTTTTGGTACATATCGGCCCACAAACATTAGTACTTTATTTCAGTACTTTTTTAGTTTTTTCTAAATATTTTGAAAATGACTAACCAATTTTGATGAAATTTATTATCCTAATTAAATACCTTGGGGACCACAAAAAAGGTTAAATAAAGTTTTTAGTAAAATTGTATTTTAAAGTACTTTACTCAAGAGTAAGATAGTACTTTTTTTTATATTTTAAATTCTTTAAAATTTATTCATTTGATCGTTTTAATATAGCACATTTAACCTTGCTTAAGTAAGAATGGATAGGCTTCTCTCTGTGAAATGCTAAAAATTTGGGAGGAAATTTTATAAGTAACCATAGCAACTGCGTTGTTTTCTTATCCGTTACCTTTGCTGAAGAGATAGAGGAATCGAGTTAAAATCAATAATAACGATTGATTCTCATCTAGTACATGAGGAATAACCATTATATATTGGATTTTTGACGTTTCGGTTTTTATTGGTAACCATTGCTGAAGACATAGAGGAATCGGGTTAAAATCAAAAATAACGATTGATTCTCATCTATTACTTGAGGAATAACCATTCTATATTGGATTTTTGACGTTTCGGTTTTGATTGGTAACCATTGATGAAGGCATAGAGAAATCGACTTTAAACCAAAAATAGCGATTGATTCTCATCTAGTACTTGAGGGATAACCATTCTATATTGGATTTTTGACGTTTCGGTTTTTATTGGTAACCATTGCTGAAGACATGGAGAAATCGAGTTAAAATCAAAAATAGCGATTGATTCTCTACTAGTACTTGAGGAATAACCATTCTATATTGGATTTTTGACGTTTCGGTTTTTATTGGTAACTATTTCAGAAGACATGGAGGAATTGACTTAAATACAAAAATATCGATTGATTCTCATCTATTACTTGAGGAATAACAATTCTACATTAGATTGTTGACGCTTTGATTATTATTGGTAACCATTGCTGAAGACATGGAGGAATCGACTTAAAATAAAAATAACCATCGATTCTTATCTAATACTAGAGGTATAACCATATTGCATTCCATTTTTGATGTTTTGACTATTAATGGCTTGAGTTGTTTGCCAAAAAAAATTTAGTCTTTTTGATTTTAAGTCTATTCTTCCACGTTTTCAGTAGAGGTTGCCATTAATAGTCAAAACATCAAAAATGGAATGCAATAAGGTTATTCCTTTAGTATTAGATAAGAATCAATGGTTATTTTTGATTTTAAGTCGGTTCCTCCATGTCTTCAGCAATGGTTACCAATAATAATCGAAGAGTCAAAAATCTAATGTAGAATTTTTATTCCTCAAGTAATAGATGAGAATCAATCAATATTTTTTATTTTAAGTCGATTCCTCCATGTCTTCACCAATGGTTACCAATAATAACCGAAATTTCAAAAATCGAATGTAGAATGATTATTACTCGACTGTTAAATGAGAATCGATCATTATTTTTGAATTAAAGTCAACATGAACTGCAAATTACAAGTGATATCTGAATAATAATAAAGGAATAAACATATTAATATTTCAAATGAATTTGGATAAAGTTTAGCAACGATCCGTTGCAGTTTATTTAATTTCTTAACAATTCACACATAAATAAACACATGTTTATATGAACAACGTTAATACACACTCTTAAGGAGGAATCAATTAAATATCCTTTGGTTAATACAAAGCAACTTATAAACATATACCTCTATATTAGGGTGGTCCTTATTTTGGGTATTTTCAAATTTTTACACCGACAAGGGCTCATATGGTTCGAAATAAATAAAAAAAAAATATATCCCCCAAGTTTCAAGTCTCTTTCTCAATTATAACCTGTCCCCCTAGCGATGTAAGTTTCTCATCTAAATAACATGGGGTTTTTGGCATTGAAAGATACATTTTTTATTCCGGCCAAAGTAATTGTTCAAAAAATTTGAAACTCTGTAGACTTTATCCTTATAATAGTAGGTACCTCTCAGAATTTTTACAGATTTTTAACTATTATAATTTAGGAGTATATAACTTAGTAACATCAAGATATAGCACTATTTTATCTAGCTGTAACTCCAAAATTATCATAGCTAAAAATCTGTAATAATTCTGATGGATAGCTAGTATTATAACAATAAAGTCTACAGAGGATCAAATTTTTTAACCATTACTTTGGCCGGAATAAAAAATTGATATTTTAATGCCAAAAACCCCATGTTATTTAGATGAGAAACTTACTTCGCTGGGGGCACAGGTTATAAATGAGATAGAGACTTGAAACTTAGGGAATATTTTTTTTATTTATTTCGAACCATATGAGCCCTTCTCAGCGTAAAAATTCGAAAATACCCAAAATAAGGACCACCCTACTATATATATTTATTTCAATTGTGGACAACTTGATTGATTTCTCCTTATGAATCAACAGCCCTGCTACTCTCGGCAAGAAAAAATCTTTTCAATTTTGTCCAAAAACGAGGATTATTTCACCGAAATATCGCTTCAAACCATATATAAACCAATATCATAAAGAATTATATTTATTTTCTATAATAAAAGAAGCAAAAATTTATTTTCAAATACTTTAAATAGTTTAAGAATTTTATTCGATCTGGAATATTATTATATATTACTACCTTCGGCGGGTCTCTTCCTGATTCTTGCAGTTTATTTATTTTTAGACTGTGTTTATGTATTTGATTTATTTTTATGATGATGTTCATTTTGCCAAAATCATCTCTGAGATCCTTATGTAAAACTAATTTAAGTTTGTCTTTATAAAAATACGATGTTAAGATTGATAAAATTTTGTTTGTATAATATTTTCACCGTTGAAGATAAATTTATGCCTAATAAATTAGATTGATTTTAAACAAAAATAGGGCTCCACTTCAAGTTATTTAGATTTTAGAAGGATATTTATTTAGTTTGAATGCGGAACTGACAAAGAGATATTTTGAAAGAAAATAGATTTGGTAAGCATTTCAAATCCATGAATTCATTTTATTAAAAATCTAAGTTTGAATAAACAAAATAAATATTTAATTAATTCACCCAAATCATATTTTCTTTCTTTACACCTTCTGAAAAGGTATGTAGATATTATTGCTTATCTATATTAATTAAAAAGTATTTAATACTTATTATCTAACTAAGATTTAAAAGGTAAGATAGTTAGGGAGCAAAAATTTCGGAAGCAAAAATGTTTATACTTAAAACCAAAGAACTCCTTAGATTTTGGACTTAGTGGCTTCAGAATTTTGATTGAAAAGTGCAGAAAATCTGAAAAAAATCGAATAATTATAAGATATTCTATTAAATGGTTGTAACAAATAAACAGAAATTTGACCCAAAAGTTTGAATTAATAAACTGCTTCTCTCTGTCAAATTTCAACTTATTAGCTTAAACCATTCGTTGAGAAATTACTAAAATTTGATGAAAGTGTATTGAATCTTGAAAAAGTTTTCAATTTTTATACTTATATTGTATATTGATTTCAAATTTTTCGGAGGTCTTACATACAGTGATGATTGATATCTCGAAATTCCAAATCAAAGTTATTAATTTGAAAAAGATACCAACCTATACGAGAAATCATTACTTGACTTGAGTGACCCCTGATAGATATGCATTGAAATAGATTCAGTTGTATATCCAATGCCTATCCTACAGGAGTCGAAATTCAATTTAGAAAAATACTTACTACGTTCAGAAAAATCTTATATTCTAATAAAACTCATAGAACCATAGTTTCCATAGAAAAGGAAAAGAGCGGAAACTTTTTTACAATGGTTGAAGGAATTTAAAAGAGCTTGTCAAGAGTAAATTTAAAAAAAGCACATTGTCACAATACAATTAATTTTTGAAGGTTTTTTGCTTAGATCACGCCTGGTTAAAATAAAAAAAATAAGTTATATTTTTTTTGATCTTATTACTCAATATTAGGGCTTGTGCTTGGATGTCTCGAGACAGAAAATAATATTATGGTTGAAAAATGTCTCCACGTTCGAGACAATTCTAAGTATGAATATAAGAAAAGAAAAATTGACAAATTTCGATTGAGCGTATACCTTCGAATTATGGGCTCGTCAGGTCTGAATTTTGTGTAATAATCAAATGAAGATTTTCCGAAAAGGGTGCGTCAAGTATTATTTTTTCTGTCTGTCTGTATGACTGTGTGTCAAGATTGACATTTTCCCGATAAGTCAAAACGAAAAATTTGGAACCGCAATGTTTATATTTTCAAAACTAAGAACAGTTTTGATTTTGGGCTTTACCTCAGATCTTAAGGTTAAAAATAAAGAAAATGTAGAAAAAACTTTTATGCGAATCCCAGCTTTTTAGTTCAGTTCAATCAGAAAACTTGCATGTAATATATTTACATCTATTGAAAATGAAATCGAAAATATACCTAAATTGTCAGCTGAGAATTGGAGTGATCCAAGTCCACATATCCTTATTTTGAGAATTTGAAGTTCAAAGTTTTCAGATCCATTGTTTTAAATCGAAATAGTACATTTATTACATTGAATTTTAGAAGATAATAGATAGATAAAAACTAAAAATACTATGGGACCAAGTGGACTTGGTTCATTTTGTAAAAAAAAGTCTTGTACATTCATTTTCGAAAATGGATTTGGTTCATTCCAATTCTCAGCCGACGAAATAGTGATTATTTGACTGGGCCTGCTCTAAGCTTAACGAAAATCAGTAGAAGTATTTAGAATTAATAATTATATGTACTGAAATAAGAAATTCACTCGTTCTGACATTTGGTGGCAGAAAGGTATCGGAGAAACAATTTCCATTTTCCCATAAGAGTAATCCATTTACCTCCCGGTTAACAAGTCTCCCTGATTTTTACCATTTTGGCCCATCCTTTGTTTCGTACTTATTTTAAGGACGGGCTTCACTTGCAAATAAATAATTTTCACACAATTTGAAATAAATTCGTAATTAAATTGTGACAAAATTCTATGTATATTATTTTCATTAAGTGATTCAGATAATAATCACCCGTTTCAAACGTATTTGATACATCCCCAAACATTTCTTTATATTGAGAAAGAATAAGAAAGAGAAAATTAAATATAAACAACATTCATTCATGGGTTTATAATTATAAAATGATTAGTTAATTTTTTATTTTCCAATGCACAACTCTTATAAAGTGATTCACTCCAATCATAATAAATATCATTGTGTTGTGAATAACACATTTGAAAACAGAACCTATCTGACCATGATTGTATTCCTATTTTTATATTTTATTTTTGGATCAAAGACAAAATTAACTATTTTAACACACAATATGACTTTAAAATGGTTATAAACTATAGAATTTTAGTTTTCTTGAACTAAAATTATAATGAATTAATTTAATATTGTATATATATATTTAATGTTTTTCTGATAGAATGAGATTTGCTAGTGCTAAGTTAATATGAAAAATCATCGAATGTTTGCCTTGTGATTATGTTATGCGATTTTTCATTAATATTATTAAATAAACTTATAGTATTATTATAAGTCTTAGTATATACTTTTGTTATTATTTTAACTATCGTATTATTAGTATTGAAGGAGACAATAAAAGAGTGTGTCTTCTGCTGGAATTATAAATTTTATTTATTTATAACGATATAATTAATTCCAGCAGAAGACACACTCTTTTATTGTCTCCTTCAATATATAAAAATTCTGCTACTCTCGGCAAAAACTTTCAATTTATTATTAGTATTATTAGATAAATTTATAATTTCTACGTTTTTAAGTTTTATGCTTCTTTATGTTGTAACCAAATATGATGCTGTCTTTGATGAATGATTTTTCAATTATTGTTTCAAAACTGTTTGTGCTTGGGGTTTGTAACCGGTTCTTTCTAGATTTGTAAAATGACATCAACTTCTTCGGTTAGTTCCTCACACAACTTAGGAAAATATTTTCATGTTTCCTTGATAGGCTTTCGGAAAATTACTTATACCTAAGGACCACCCTAATTTATATCTCAACAAAAACACTTGTGTAAAAAAAGGCCAAGTTCGATTAATAAAATCCGTTAGCCAAAAAAAGTAGAGAGATCTAATGTGCTGCCAAGTTCAACATCATCAATTTATTAAATGAGTCGAGAATATATTAGTAACCAATTAAAACGAATGTTTTTAATTTCATATGTCCAACTATATTTTTTATTGATTTCACATTTTTAGTAGAAATTGTTTTCATAAAACTTGGCTTTTACGGATTATTATGTATGTCACGAATTACTAGTTACCAGTTTTTGGCTAACGAATTTTATTAATCGAACTTGGCCTTGTTTTACACAAGTGTTTTTGTTGAGATTTCACTTCTTTTTGTAAGTTGGATGGGAATTTAACCTTCAAGATTCACGCATTTATTTTAAATGCTGATGAAGATCTTTTTCGATTTCTCACTTTATTAGTGATTCAAGTTATTACACTATGCCAAATTTTAGTATTCTAGTGTCATTGAATTTTCACTATTAGTTAATTTAGCTCATAAGTTCCACTCCTTCATTTTAGATGCTGAAGAAGGGAAAGTTTCAGTTTTTCGATTTCTCCTATTGTTAATGTCCCAAAATCTACTAACATGGCAAATTTTAGCATTTTATACCCTTTAAATTTTTACTTGAAAAGAATTTATATTATAAACTTCACACCTTCATTTATGATGCTGAAGAAGGAAAAGTTTTGATTTTTCAATTTCCTCCTTTATTAATGTGTCAAGCTATACCAGTATGTCAAATTTCAGCATTCTAGATTCATTGAATTTTTAGTATATGTTAATTAAGTCTATAAATTTCACCCCTTCATTTTAGGTCCTGAAGAAGGGAAAGTTTCGATTTTTGGATTTTCCCATTAATTATACCCCAAACTCTACTTGCCTGCCAAATTTCAGCATTCTAGGGTTAGCGGAAGTACTCTAGAATTTTGATGAGTAAGTGAGTCAGTGAGTGAGTGAGTGAGTGACGAAAAAGCCTATCTTTGGCTTCTTGTAACTTGGATGGTATAAACAGTTGAAATATGAAATGTTGTAATTTAGTTAAGCTTATGGACCAGTATTCTAGAAAAAAAATTCAGCCATGTAGAGGTTTCCATTACGAAGTTACAGAGGCGTCAAAATGGCCTGAGTTGTTTCCTGTAAAGGGTAGTCTAGCAGTGCACACATCCCCGCTCGAATCGAACTTGGCTGGGGCACTGTCGTGCAAGACTTGGAACATCTAGGCGACCCTCAAAAGTCTTGAAGTTCAAACATAATAGTAATTCTTTCAAAAGCAATATACTCTTCTCTATCTCGACCGTTTTCTTTTTCCTTCTTTTAGGAATTTATGTGAATAGATCCTGGCAGCTCCAGTAATTGTTTAAAAACATTTTGAATCAAATTTCCCATTAGTTAACTAGAAATATTCTTGAATTAACATAAAAAGAGTTAAGTTGAGTGAGGAACTACCCGAAAGAGTTGATGCCACTTTACAAATCTAGCAAAAAACGTCACAAACACCTGGCACAAACAGTTTTGAAACAATAATTGAAAACTCATTCATTGACCTCACTATGTGAAATTGATTTTGACCCTAAAGAGGGGGGTGGGGGGAAAGTAATTTAAAATAATAAAATTTTCAAACATAAATCGAAGAACAATAAAAAAGTCTTATATTTTATAGATTTGATTGAAAATTCAGAGGGGGGAGATCATTTCGTAAATGATTATAAATTATTTTATTAAATATTAAATTTAAGAGAGGAGGCAT
The DNA here is from genome assembly GCA_024734495.1 of Forficula auricularia. Lineage (NCBI taxonomy): Eukaryota > Metazoa > Arthropoda > Insecta > Dermaptera > Forficulidae > Forficula > Forficula auricularia. The sequence goes on along the minus strand of JALMQS010000816.1, from coordinate 9,443,970 downwards.
TTGTATGGTAGTCATGGGGATGGCCAGATCAGTTTATTTTTTCATAAAATAGATAAATAATTAGAAAAATATTCATCTTTCAAAATATTTATAATTTAAGCTTGCCATGTCGGACAATGTTTCACTTTTTAGGGAACTTTTAGTTACTAACAGATTTCTACACTTTTTGTAAGAGACAGCTAGCCACTTCCATCCTTGATTCTTTTGAAAACTATTTATAATAATCCGTAAGTGAATGATTCACATGGGGGTATACCCATAAAGTCACTTAACAATTTCAATTTCCACTAAAAATTGAAAAAAAAGATTTGAATTTTTCAATCAACGAATGAGTTTTTGTTTATGTTCGTAACGAGGCTGATCCCGCTTAGTCACGTCTCATTAGAACTGCTATTAATGCGATTTAGCCTCAAAGGGAGGGGGTTGATGTGATCGACAGGACAACGATGCAGATGGGCCTAGTCTAGGCTCTTTCACATCAAGAGATTGAGGGAGGGAGATTTTAAAGCGCCTGCTCAAGGGAGTTTCTATTAACCGTCATTTCCTTCAGTAATCTTCACTAACTATTCCATTGTAGTTGAGCCAATTTCCGTAGATAGGCGAATTAGGATAGCACCTGAAGCGCGAGCGTGGCTATAAATGGTGTCGGCAGTGAGGGCGCCCCACTCCCGTAATATGAGCACATTTCAGGAGGAGGACGGCGACGACGTCGATGTAGTCCGCGACATTCCTTGCGTCATGTTACGCGGCTTGCTCGGAATAAACCACTGGCTCAAGAAGTGAAGCGCAGGCGCCGTTTCTCAGGGTGGGCGGGCCGTGACGTGCACCCTTCAGGAACATCGTGCTCAGCCACGGGAACACGCGTGCCCAATACATACGAACGAGAGGACTTGGAAAGAAGGCGCGCGCGGACATCCCGGGGGCTGGCACCATTCCTCCGTGAAACGACAAGCAGATAGAGCAGTAGTTATTCACGAGTTTCGAACAACAATTGGCAAAGATGTCCTCCTCTGTGGCTAAGACCACCAAATCTTATACATATCGCTCGACAGGCGGTGGAACTGCCGATGTCAGTATCGAGTACAGTGCCGATCTGAGCGCACTGACCCGACTCGAGGTACGCTCACTTCTTCCCTTTCACTTTTAACTACCCTCAACTCAAGGATGCAACTTAATTTTCTACTATTTACCGGTTTTAGGACAAGATTCGTCTCCTTCAGGATGATCTTGAAACCGAGCGGGAGTTCCGTCAGAGGGTGAGTTTAATTATTTTTCTATTTTATCACAAATTTTTCGAAATTAAATATTAACAACTTTGATTTTATTTCCATAACTACAAACAAATTAAAATGGGGGTTTGGAATATTATATATATTTTTACACATCGTTTTGGGAATTAGTTGATTGATAAATGCAAAAAATATCAGCACAGAAAATTAATTATTTATTAAATTTTTGATCGAGAAAGAAATTCCAATTAATAAAATGACAATATTATTATTATCGTAAAATAATTTTTAAAATTAAAAAAAAAGAGAGGGTCGGGTAGGCTAGAGGTTAGCATGTCAGCCTGCTAACCAAGTGGACCCGGGATCGAATACGACTCGAGGCATCCGGATAAAACCTGACCCCGGGGGGATTGAGACAAATTTAATAAAAAATAATTAGCATCGTAAATTGGCTTATGGCTAGAAATGCCGAAAAGCCAAAAAAAATCTGTGTAATCTTTGTTTATACAATATACAATGAAAATTAATATTTTCTCTATAAATTTCACTTTTCCCTAAATTTTTCTAATTTAATTGCATTTTCGGATTATTTCTTTCAATAATAAAGTCAGTTTGTTTTTATATTTTCGAAAAATGTGCAATTATTACGATCTGGCAATTAATTTTGGCGAGAGACAAGCCACGGTTGAAATATCTGGGCCTCTGGCAATGGCTTCTTCTCGATTACCAGGTCTTCATCGAGGCCTACAAACAGCCAAGGTCGTTTTCTCAACCAAAATAACCAATCGGAAAAAATAGAGATAGAGCTATTGATGTGTGTAGCTAAAGAAAAAAAAACTTAAAATTCCAATTCATTCACTCGGCCACCATTACAAATTAAATAAATTAAAAAATAAATTTATTTATAAATACATATAAATGTAAATAAACAAATAAATTTTTCAAATAATTATTCTTTAAATTAATAATTTTAATTTATTTTTTGTTAAAACAAAAAAAAATTTAAAAAATAAAGTTCTGATATAAAAATCGATTCAAAATTATAAATATAAAATAATATGAAATGTATAAAAATATAAATTTTCAAATTGACTCTTTTAATATTGAAAGTAAATTTTAGGAGAGAGAAATTTTGAGAGTAAAATACCTATGTCTTTTCTTCAGAAAGACCAAGTCAAAATAGTTCCCAGGAAGGCAAAACTGGCTTAAAGCCAGATCTGGAGACTAAAGAGGGTCGAGTCGAGGTCATGCTGGTTGCTGATGCTAGGCGCACCACTTTTCCTTGCATTTTCATAGAATAATAGAATTCACATTTAAAATACAAGAAACAATTATATATTTACATATGCTAAGGCCCTAATAATATATTAAAATATTAACTCGGTACAAGCCTGTCCTAGTATTGAGTTCACTTAAAAATTTTTTATTGATTTTTGTGTATGAAAATGTCTGAAACGTGAGGAAAAATAATTTTCAACCATAATTTTTTTTTTGTCTATATCTGTGAGTCTATATTCCGATATCCACGGCAGCTTAAAAACCGAAAGTCCTAGAAAATTTGTTCTGGTGTCAAAATATTCGTATATTCAATGCTGAGAACTGATTAGATTTTGGATGCAGAAAATAACTTTTTTTGAATGATTTGTTGATATTTTAAACCTTTGTTATTATAAATAAAAAACAAATAATCAGATGTTTTTCAACTTCACTTAATCAATTAACTGGTGTATTTATTATTGAACCCTTAAGAGAAACAAAGAGGTTGTCCTCTGCTTGATGCAAATAAACATACACAAATAGATATCAAATATATATATGCATATATATTATTTATTTGTTTGAGACTATAGTTTCGAAGGCTTGGGCTTCTTCATCAGTCTTTTCTTTAATCACTATAATTAAAAAAGACTGATGATCTCAGATTTTAAGGCGAAATTCCCCTTTTTATGCTTTTTTTTAAAGAAATGAACACAATTATAAAGTTCCTTATAATTTTAGCGACAAGGACAATAAAATGTTCATTGCACCGAAATTTGTTCATTTAACAAAAAGGCAAAATGCTCTAAAAATCTGAGCTCTACTAATAATTCAATTTCATCATTTCCAATATTCTGCATTATACTTGAACATAAGCCTTCGAAACTATAGTCTCAAACAAATAAATAATATATTATATATATATTTGATATATATGTGTGTATGTTTATTTGCAACAACCTCTTTGTTTCTCTTTATGATTCAACAACTCTGCTACTCTCGGAAAAATTAAAACTTTTTAATTATAGATCCCGCTGATAGCCTATTGCTAATTTTATTATATATTAAAATAAAAAATTGAAATTATGAAAAGATGATTAAACAAGTCAAATTTTTTTTTTTTAATTTTCAATTAAAATGAAATTGATTACTAGAAAGCAATAAACCAGGGCTGACCACGACTGCAATGATGTGGCTCAACATAAATTCATTAACTTCCTTAAAGCATTGAGATTTACATGTATAGATTTATTCCCTTTTTTGAAATATGAATGTATATTTGTACAGGAATTGGGATTTTCTAGAACAATCACAATTAATTGATAATTTCTCTTCTGGACTAAAACTTGTCAGGACTTGTCTTTTAAATCTTTGCACGTTCTTACATGTCAACAGATAATGAATAGTCAGGGATTATTCTATCCGTGACCCTTTTAAAAAATAAATTATCATTCCTCGAATCCTTCTTTAATCCCATTCGATTTAAACCAGGGCTGTCCAACCCGTGGCCCAATATAAAGTCATAAAACTCCTTAAAACATTGAGATTTATATTCAGATACTGGAAAACACACAACAATTTGGCCTGATATGCGCTATATATACCTATACAATAGAACCTTGAGATTAAACATTTTATTTTGACAATATAATAATAATAATTTTGACATTATGTTTAATTAAAATTATGCGCCTGGGAAGTCATATTTTGAAATTACTTATAAATAATAAATCCAATCTGAGTACGTAGCTACCAGTTTACTCTCTCATCAATTATCAGGTTAAAAAAAGAAGATAATGTTATTCCAGAAAAGGTAAATTTAAAAAATCAGAGCTGAGAAAGTGAGAGATAATTTTCAATCTCAGGGAAACTATAGCATTATAGAAAACTTTTTTTTTTATTTAATGTCACCGGGAACAAAGCCCATTTAGACAGCACATAAGTAAAGTGTTAGTAGGGTTAGTGAGGGAGCCGAGTTTTCAGCCGGTAGAAATTTTTATTTGCCAGCTAGGATCGAACACCGGACCTCTACCTCAACATCGTCATAATCAATCGATGCCGAAGCGAAGCCAGTGCGTTAGCTGACTGAGCTACTCGACTCCCCATTATAGAAAACTAAAATATAACAAATAAATTTTTTAATTAACTAAAATAAGTAAGTTCTATTGTATATATTTATAGTGCATTACCATGCTTCAATTCACTATTGTAATGTAAAGTAATTGATAGAATTTATTAATTAATTTTTTTTAACTATATTGAATGAATAAAATTATAATATTTTATTAAAAAATTTACCGTAAAATATCATTTTATTTACTAAAGTTATTACTAAAACTTTACATTCTCATAAATAGAGGTCAGAATTTTAGGAAAAATGCCCTTTTTTTTTTTTGCTTTTTTTGTTAAAGAAATGAAGATAATTATAAAGTCAATTCACCGAAATGTGTTCCAAAATAGCCCGCCTTTAATAAAATGGCAAAAAAGAGCATTTTGCCTAAAAATTCGGGCTCTACTAATTAATAATTCACCTACATTACTTTCAATATCATTATAAAGAGAAACAAAGAGGTGTCCTCTGCTTGATGCAAATAAACACACACATAGATATCAAATATA
>JALMQS010000816.1:9367630-9438809 GCA_024734495.1 Forficula auricularia | reverse complement strand
GATAAAATTTGAAAATTCGATTTTGATATTGATTTTTCGACAAATAATTCCCAAAGTCCTGAAGTATAATCGTACAAATTTTTTCCAGATCCAACAAACAGGATAATAATTAAATGCCCCCCCCCCCTCATCCGGATAGTTGATTTTTAAATAGAATAAAAATAAAATGTGGTTAAATATACCATATTTTATTTTTTCCCATTAAGCATCCCTTCATTTTTGTTTAATTTTTAATCCTTTAAATATTTTGTAAAATGTAAATTAGCATTTTGGGAAATATATTTCAAAATTAACAAGAAAAAAATACGATAAATCTTCCTTCGATGAATTTCCCCACGATGATTCTTCAATGGTGAATTTGCTCGAACCGGACTCATTAATTTCAAATTCTTGATATAGTCATATTGAATTATTTTTATTATTGCCTACGTTTGGGAGGCCTTGTTTGATTAGCTGGTGGGTTAAAATAGTAATTTAATTAAAAATTTTTGTTTTTTTTGCTTTTCGATTGTAGAAATGTCTGGAACTTGGAAAAAATTACCCTAAAAGTGAAAAAATTTCAAGACTAGGTACCTACGCTGTTTTCAGTTTTGGCGAATCATGCGAAACACACCTGTTCGATTGTTTATTATTTGCTACTATAGAAACGGAATAAAATCCCAAAAAATTATATTACTCGGCGAAGCCTGATGAGCGAATCTATTGAGTTCATGTAAGAATTTTCAATTTTTTTGTTTTTTAATCATTCTGTTTAAAAATGTCTAAAACGTAGAAAAAAATCATTTTCACCCATGATTTTTTTCTGTCTGTCCGGATTCAGATACCCACGATAACTTAAGTACGAAAAGTCAAAGAAAGATCATTCTTGTGATATAATATTTTTGTATTTGCAATGCGAAGAACTGATTAGATTTACGTCTTTCTACCTTTCGAACTTCTGGTTCAAAAATTCAGAAAACTATTTTGAATGATTTTATTGAGATTTTAATCCGTTTCTATAGTAAGAAATAATAAACAATCAAACAGAATTACCATTTAATAAATTGTGGGGGAGTCGGGTGTCCGAGAGCGATAAGGCACTGACCGCTTAAGGATCATTGTCATCGATGACGATGTTCAAGAGGGAGGCCCAATTGCCTTGCTTCCATAAAAAAATTCGAACAGGTAAAACTCGCTAACCCTACTAACCCATGATAAATAAAGTAAAAATATCATACCCAATAGAAAGTGGTTAAATGGACTTAGTATCTGAAGCCAACAAAAAAAAATGAAAAATAAATCAATAAAATAAAATAATAAATTGTATACATACATTAATTTAATGAACAGTGGAGGTAGAGGTTAGGCTGAAAACAATGTCATTGTGGACATTAACTAATCCTTTTATAAAGGAAATGGCATCACAAATTTTTAATTCACAAACAGCGTACCGTCTTGAAAATTTTTCACTTTCTCCTTCAATTTTTTGAATAATTTTGCATTTTTTGAACCGGAAAATCTGGAGCTTGAAAGCCCAAAATCTAATCAGTTCTCCGTACTGGAAATACAAATATTTTTTCCGGTTAAAAATGTAAAATTTTTCAATACTCGGTATACTGTTTGCAGTTTCGGTGAATTAATCATTTTTGACGTCATTCCTTGATAGAAGGATTAGTTAATGTCCACAATGGCATTTTTTTTCAGCCTAACCTCTACCTCTACTGTTCATTAAATTGATTAAATGGTAATTCAAAACACACCTTATATTCTTTATTATTTTTTACTACAGAAACTGATTAAAATTTTAATAAAATCATTCAAATTTATACTTTCTAGACAATATTAAATATTGTCGCCTTAGAGTGTAAACCTGCTAAATCCATTTTTTATCATTTATGACATTTTAATACTGTTCGAAAAAAAATGCAGCATCGTCCAAGTAAAATTGCTACTTAAAATTACGATCGTAAGTTGTAGAAAAGAAATGTGAAAAAAGTTTCTTTCCATAACACCAATATTAAATTTTGTTTGTTTTTTCTCTGTAAAATTTCCTTGTTGTGATTTAGAAGGTTTACACTCTAATATTTAATATTGTCTAGAAAGTATAAATTTGAATGATTTTGTTAAAATTTTGATCAGTTTCTGTAGTAAAAAATAATAAAGAATATAAGGTGTGTTTTGAATTACAATAACATATACTTTTAAGAACGTCAGGATTTAGAAAGTATATACCTACTATACAAATTAAAATCAAACTCAATATTTATACATATATAGTAGCTGCAAGGCCCTCCTTCGGCGGCCCTCTTGCGTCGCCGCCTCACTCCCCACCCCCGCACCCAGTTTTTGCATTTCTAGACTTCTAGTGACCCATAGATTATGTATACAAAATTTGGTTGAGTTTGGCCCAAGAGAAAGAATTTTCATTTTTTGACCCCCCCTCCCCATTTTGGGTGGTTAGTTTTTGCATTTCTAGCTCTCTAGAGGCCCAGAGATTATGTATACAAAATTTGGTTGAGTTTGCTCCAAGGGCAAGAATTTACATTTTTTCACCCTCCCCCCCCCCCCCCTTTGGGGGGGTTTTGGGGAAATTTTTTTGAACAAAAGTTGTCAGAAATCACATCTCCTACAACTTTGTCTGTCATAAAATTTGCCGTAGGGTTAATAATTTAGGAGTTATTTGATAATTTTCATTTTTGCGCCCCCTCCCCAAACCCCCTTCTGGGGTCAAAATATCAAAACGTTATATAGCTAAAAACGTAAGTTAGAAGACATCTGATGTAAATATGAAATTTCATAATAATCCCTTCAGCCGTTTTTACGTGAATCGTGAGCAACTTTTCGGAAACCACTGAAACAGTGAGACATACATTCAGACTTACAGACATACATAGAGACAGGAATTTTGTTGAGGGTGTTTTTGTTCATAACTTTGCTTGAAATGTGTGGAACCAAAATTTGGCGTGATTTGGAGCAATGTACAGACCTTAATTTTATATATATAGATATTTAAAATATAATTTTAAAAGATATAAATTAGCGAAGATAAGATCATTAAAGAACTCAGTGTAAGTGGAGTCCGGTGGCTTGAAATAGACTCCTAAACATGGTCCACCCGCACATGAATCACCCTCAGCATCAAATAACACCGATCAGTTGGGAACAAGGTGCTTGCACTCGGCTTTCCAAATCAACTGGTTAAAAATAGGAAAATATATAAACTCTACTTCAAAAAAAGCATTTAAAAAAATCCAAGCGAAAAAATTCAAATTTTAAATTTTGCAAATTTAAAAAGAAAAGAGTAATAATAAATAAAAATAATAAAAGTTATAAATTAGTGAAATGTAGTGTTATCTAAAAATGAATAAATTAAAATGTAATAACCCGAATAAAAATGTTCAAGACTTGTTCTTTTTAACGGATCTAAAATGTGGATCGAAGTTCTCTGCAAGTTATAAATAAACAGGGAAAGAAAGTTAAGAAATCTAAAAAGATTTCATTCTTAGTTCGTGAACCCAATCTATGAATGAATTGTTGTTAACGTAATGTAAATGAAACAAACAAGGTTTTCAAAAAACAATGAAAAAATATCTAAACAATTTAATAGTAATATAATTTAACAGACCTAATTATAAATTATCTAAAGTTTGAATTATGAATTTATATTGTAAAGAGGAAAATGACAATTCTGCTACTCTCGGCAAGAAAATATTTTAAAATTTATATAAATTTAAATTTAATATTATGTAATAGTTTATCGTTCATTTTCTTAACTAATTAGAAACTAATTTTAAAGAGGGGCCAGTTTGGCCGTTTGCGTAGAAACAGTTCCGATGAACAAGCTAGCTCAGGTTCAAACCGGCTAATTCCAAAAATTTAACTATCTATAATCTGACCCCTACACCAATTTATACACACAAACACATACAAATAAAAAATAATTTTCAAATCCGACGAGCAGTTGAGGACTACAATTGCACGGAATCATAAAAAACATATTGAAGGAGACAATAAAAGAGTGTGTCTTCTGCTGGAAAAATAAATTTTTAATTTATTTATAACGAGACTATAGTTTCGAGGGCTTTGTCCTCTTCATCAGTCTATTACAATTGATTCACAGGAATTGATTTGTCAAAAAGAGTTTTATACGTGGTCTCTTTTAGTATAACTAACCATCTCTTTCACAAATCAATTCCTGCTGTGAATCAATTGTAATAGACTGATGAAGAGGCCAAAGCCCTCGAAACTATAGTCTCGTTATAAATAAATTAAAAAATTGTTTTTCCAGCAGAAGACACACTCTTTTATTGTCTCCTTCAATTTATAAAAATTCTGCTACTCTCGGCAAAAATAAATGTTCAATTTAAATAAAAAACATATTTTGCCCAAGATATTATAAAATGTTTTTCGCACACCAGTACTAGTTCTTCTTTTTATAGTCCGGTTCAAAAGTAAAACCTGACTCTATTAGTGACGATACAAAAAGTATGCCTATTATGCAAGTTAAATTTCAATAACAGATGAAAAAATTATAGAACTCTCAGTATTGAGTCCTTGGTTGTATGTTTTTCAAATTTTGAGAAAAAGTAGGGGGCTACTGACTGTGCACCTGAGTCTTGAAGGATTGAAGGTTATACGTTTTGGGAAAGAGGAAGACCAGAAGAAAGTTCCATTTCCTAGAAGACGAGGTTATTAACTTATTGGCGAATGAAGTGTTTTAATTAATTTCCCTAATCCTAGTCTCCAAGCTGATCTATCGCGGAATAAGCTTTCATTCACCTCTTTTCTATTCTTGACCTCATCAATGCTCTGAGTCATCGAAGTCTTGGTGTTCATTCTTGGTCGCTTAGGAGGCAACCAATGTAGCATTTTCTTGAGCCATCTTAGTTCATTTGTACCAATATAATGGACGTACATTAAAAATTTCTCAATTGATTCTAAAATTTATCTTCATTCTTTTTCGAAAATCATCACTTTTAAATTCTTTTAAAAAATAAAACCGAACTAATGGTGTCGCAACATTAAACAATATCTGTTTATCCATATGTCAGAGCATTGTAGCTCGTAAACTAAATAACATACAAACATGCAATTTACAAGCTAACGAAATAATATAATGAAGTACACAGAAATATGCTATTAAAATGCATTCTGGAAAGCGGAGTTTAGGTTTTCATTTTTTTTTTTTTTTTTTTTTTATGTTGATTGAAAGAAATTGCTGGACCAAGTGTAGAAGATATCTAGGCCTGAAACTTTGATATAATATCTATTATTTTTCTGATTTTTGTCTATTCAAAATTTAACTTGAATATGGCGGATTAGCCCACCGGGCTACCTCTTTAATACTATAATATCAAAGCCGACCTATCTTTCTCAAGCATCTCAGGAGATTTTAATTGTCATGTATGTAGCTTTGCAGTGAAAATGTTAACATTACTGAAATTATTTACTTTATACATAAGCTTAACTAAATGAAATTCTCCCGCTATCTATTGCTCACATAGCCCGGTGCCCAATGTTAAGGTAAACATCAATTTTACACGATATAAATAAAATGTTCTAAAAAAATTAATTTCATAAAAATAATACTCTGATAAAAAAAGCAATGTAGACATCAGGGAGGTAATGTCTTCTACTCTAGGAGTATATCCATATTACCCTAACCCCTCAAGGGATAGATAACTCCCGAAATTATTTTTCTTGCTAAGGCCTTGATTGCTCATACTGTTCAAGTTAGAACAAGCCAAAAGTTAGGTTATTTCGTCACTCACTTATTCATATAAAATCTAGATAATTCCTAATGAGCCTAGGATGCTGAAATTTGCCATATGGTAGAGTTTGGATACTAATAAAGGAAAAATCGAAAAACTCGAACTTTATTCCTTACAAAATGAAGAGATGAATTTTGTAGAAGAAATTCACATCTAGTAAATACGCAATGACCCTAGAATGATAAAATTCGGTATGGCGGTAGGTTACTATAATAAAAGGAAAATTAAAAAAACACTGAAATCACAAAGGGACAAGAATATTTCAAAAAATAAATACTACTATATATATAAAATGGAATAGACTAAAACATGGATACTTTATACATTGTCGCGGGAGTATTATGTTTATGTTCAGAGGAATGTCTATGGACGATATTTAGATTATATGGTAATGCCAGACTCCCAGAAAAATTGTAGACAAATACCCTCCTTTTATTTAATAAAATCATTTGTACAGAGAGATTGATGTCTAAATAAGGCCTGTAAAAATATATTTCTAATATTTAACTAATAATGATTTTAAAGCAATAATTTAACTGAAGTTTTGATTTTTTGATTTCAGATTGAACGTGAAAAAGCCGACTTGAGTTGCAATTTACAAGCTAACGAAATAATATAATGAAGTACACAGAAATAAAATATTTGCTTCGATGCGAACGCTGTTAAAATGCATTCTGGAAAGCGGAGTTTAGGTTTTCATTTTTTTTTTTTTTTATGTTGATTGAAGAAAGTGTTGGACCAAGTGTAGAAGATATCTAGGCCTGAACCTTTGAGTATAATATCTAGCCCATTTTTCTGATTTTTGTCTATTCAAAATTTAACTTGAATATGGCGGATTAGCCCACCGGGCTACCTCTTTAATACTATAATATCAAAGCCGACCTATCTTTTCTCGAAGCATCTCGGGAGATTTTAATTGTCATGTATGTAGCTTTGCAGTGAAAATGTTAACATTACTGAAATTATTTACTTTATACATAAGCTTAACTAAATGAGAAATTCTCCCATATCTATTGCTCACATGGCCGGTTGCCCCCCCCCCCCCCCCCGAAATGTTGAGGTAAACATCGAAATTTTACACGATATAAATAAAATGTTCTAAAAAAATTAATTTCATAAAAATAATACTCTGATAAAAAAAGCAATGTAGACATCAGGGAGGTAATGTCTTCTACTCCTAGGAGTATATCCATATTACCCTAGCCCCTCGGGGATAGATAACTCGGGGGCGGCCCCCGAAATTATTTTCTTGCTAAGGCCTTGATTGCTCATACTGTTCAAGTTAGAACAAGCCAAAGTTAGGTTATTTCGTCACTCACTTATTCATATAAAATCTAGATAATTCCTAATGAGCCTAGGATGCTGAAATTTGCCATATGGTAGAGTTTGGATACTAATAAAGGAAAAATCGAAAAACTCAGACTTTATTAAGCCTAAAATGAAGAGATGAATTTTGTAGAAGAAATTCACATCTAGTAAATACGCAATGACCCTAGAATGATAAAATTCGGTATGGCGGTAGAGTTACTATTAATAAAATGAAAATTAAAAAAACACTGAAATCACAAAGGGACAAGAATATTTTCAAAAAATAAATACTACTATATATATAAAATGGAATAGACTAAAACATGGATACTTTATACATTGTCGCGGGAGTATTATGTTTATGTTCAGAGGAATGTCTATGGACGATATTTAGATTATATGGTAATGCCAGACTCCCAGAAAAATTGTAGACAAATACCATCCTTTTATTTAATAAAATCATTTGTACAGAGAGATTGATGTCTAAACAAGGCCTGTAAAAATATATTTCTAATATTTAACTAATAATGATTTTAAAGCAATAATTTAACTGAAGTTTTGATTTTTGATTTCAGATTGAACGTGAAAAAGCCGACTTGAGTGTTCAGGTAATTCAACTATCTGAACGTCTGGAGGAGGCAGAAGGTGGATGTGAAAGCCAGGTAAATTTTCTGTTGTTATTTTATAATAATTGAGTTTGAAGTTCGTCGGTCTGATTTTTGTATATTTTTTTTAAGTTTGAAGTCAATCGAAAACGTGACACTGAATTGAATAAGCTACGTAAACTGCTTGAGGATGTGCACCTGGAATCAGAAGAGACAGCTAATCTCCTCCGTAAGAAACATCAAGAGATTGTTGTCGACTTCCAAGATCAGATCGACCAACTTGCTAAATCTAGAGCCAGGTATGAGTTACATTTATTTATTTTTTTCAGCGTGAACTTAGTTTTTTAGTTTTTTAAGAACTAATGTTCAATATCCTTCATACCTTTTGCTTAATTACTTTCTGCTCTTTTCATTAGTAATGCAATGATCTCTCAAAATCTAAGGCTTATATCATTCCATCTTAATAGTATGAAAGCCACTTCTTTTATTCAATTGTATTTAAAATATACATTTATGAGGCCTTCAAAAGCAGAGTGGACCATCCCACTTCTGTTTTTTTTAATGAGAAATCCATCAAAATAGAGGTAAAATTTCGAGGCAAGTGGTACCTGTGCTTTAATCTAGAAGGACGTTTAAAAACTAAGTTTGGACCACTCTGTTTATTTAGTTTTATCAAAAATACTTGATTATTGAGGTTTATTGGCGAAAATGAGATTTGTGGGTTGGTCCACTCTGCTTTTAAACGCCTCATATACAATAATGTTAATACACAAAACACGCCATGCCTCGATAATCATTAATATAAATAGCTGAGGAATTCTAATATTTCGGGTAATTTAAAATTTGTTGGAAATGACTTAAAAGTTTAATGAAAATACATTGCATGTTATACTTGTGTTAAACTTAGAGGTTTTTTTTGGTATTTTAACTTTAATTGATAAATGTTTCACTACAAACCCATACCTCATTCCCTTAGTATATAATTCATATTTTTGTCTTTAAAACATAACATTAGGATTTTAACAACCGCTCTCAGTGCCTGCCAACTCCATAAACATATTTTTAACTTTTTCTATGTTATAATAATACATTTTTTTATTATTAACATTTCTTTGAAAATTTTAGTATAATAATAATTTTATTTGAAAAATATTTAATAAATTTTAAATTAATACGGTATGTTAATTATAAGTTAGTTCTCTTTTTAGAAAAAAATTAATCTTGTGAAGCTTTCAATTTCAAATAGTATTTCTTTACAAGATCATTAGCGTCTACATGGAGGGGTCTGAGTTTCCAAATACAGATAAATGCTTATGATATATATAAAAATAATTTCCAAATTTGAATAGCAATCCAGGAAATAATTAATTTGGAATAAGTAGATTCCCTTTTTTTTAATTGTATACTTATACCTATACCAGTAGATCAAAAACTTTTTTCTCCATTATCCCATTTTACAATAGCTCAGAAGATGATTTCCCCTTCGCAAAATATTCAGATAGTCTAACTCAAAGGTACATAAACTACAATTTCACAGATTGTACAAAATCTTAAGGACACCACATTTTGCTTAATAGTGGTTCCAATCCCCCCTGAAACCTCAATTCCTGAAGGAAATTATTCACGATTGAAAATTCCTAGTATACCAATAAGTAAATTTATTTTAAAAAGCTTTATGGATTTATTCTCACCTTACTCAACCCCCACCCAAAAAAAGAAAAAAAAATTGTCTATAAATAGTATTTTTCTTCAACTGTTATGACTATTTAATTATTATTTATTAATTATTATTTAACCAGCTCCGCCTGACCAGAAGGTTACGCCCCCTAGACTCCACAGTCAGTTTTAATAAAATAATTTAAATTTCCTAATTTTATAAAATTGTGTTGGAGCTACGATGAAATCTACCGCGATCCTGCGCCGATGTTTCTAATTTTAAAAACTTTTATTTTTCATGAACTATTAATGGGTTTTAAAATAATAATTTAACTTTCCTAATTTTAATAAATTTTATTTGTCATGAACTATTAGTGGATTTTAAAATGAAAAAAATCACGTCGGTGATTATAATAAGAATGGTTTGGTAATAAATCTATTGATATAAAAAATTTTCATTTATTTGCAAAAAAATTTCCTCTGGAGAGAGACGGACTGGTGGAACTTTTAATTGAATGTAATGGAAGGCAGCCCAGGGGTAGTGAGGAAAGAAAAAATTAGCACATATCAAATAAGGTGTAATTTGAAAGGAAATGAGATAGGAAGGACTCCAATAAATTACACCTTATTTGAAATGTGTTAATTTTTTCTTTCCTCACTACCCCTGGCTGCCTTCCATTACATTCATTTAAATTTATATTTGAATATTCATTTAATATTATTGTTTTGACAAAATTTTCATTCTCTTTCTTTTTCATTTTCTCTTTATTATTTTAAAAATTTATTTTTAACCAAATTCCGTAAGAAATATAAATATTTTGCGGTAGAATCATGATCTTTTTATAGCGAATTCACTCATTTCATGATTCAGCCAAATTAATGGGGCTAGATCTAATTCTTTAAAGATATGCTCCTCTTTGTTTTTTTTTAAATTTCTTCCATTGGTGAGAGGTCCAAGTGAGAAATGTCATCGTTGTCATATTGGAGTACAAGAATAATTAATAACTAGGTTAGATGTGGCCAGCAAGCTGTTTGGGTGGTTGTTCGAATGCTTTGCCGTAGTCGAGAAGTTATGTCGGGCGTGTGAGCTATTCCTAGCCTGGCGCTCGTTGTCTTGCCGTTGGTTGGGAGGGTTAGGCTGGCCCCGGGCCATATTTGTCCACGGACGATCCCTGCTTTCTTGCTACCGGAGCCGCCCGCTGAACACACCAGCTTCTTTTCATCTCCTTCTTTACCTCTTCTCCGAAATTTGTCTTTTCTGTTTCTCCTAATTTTATTATAATCAAAAATCAGACAAAATAAATAAATAAATATTAGAATAGAAAATATACATTTCCACTGGTGTCAAATTTCTTTCACATTATAAACCAGTAGCACTCCAACCGATGGGTAATTCACCCATAGCGACGATTTTCAGGGATTGAAGGCACAAACTCAAGCTATAATTAATTATTTTACAAACTAAACGTAACCCATTTATAATACGGCCATTGGGATACCTACAGCTATCGAGGCCCGGGGTGGAAATCTCCCTGGGGGGCCCCTTATTGGAATGATCACCATACAAAATGTCAACACAAACATATTATTAACTATTTTGATTATTTATATCCATCGATTAAATTAATAAGTTGTTGTAGGGAAATAAGGACAATAGCTTATGCAAATAATTTTTATTTTTTGCCAACGTTTCGTCAATTTTGTTGACTTCCTCAGGGCTCAAACAAATTAACTTCTTTGCATATTTGTCATTTTATCAATATTAATTCTTACCAAACACATAAACCCAGTCATCAAACAGATTGAAAATATTTTCCTATTTAAATCTTAAAATAAGAAAGAAAGATATTTTAAGATTTAAATAGGAAAATATTTTCAATCTGTTCGATTATGTGTTTGCTAAGAATGAATATTGATAAAATTCATTATTCAAAGAAGTTAATTTGTTTGAGCCCTGAGAAAGTCAACAAAGTTGACGAAACGCTGGCAAAAAATAAAAATTGCATAAGCTATTGTCCTTATTTCCCTACAACTTATTAATTTATATTATTAACATTTGTTTAATTAAAATAAATAGTTAAAATGATTTGGAAAACAAAAAATATAAAAAAGTGAATTTAATTTTATTTAGGAACGAATCAAAGATTTTAGTAGAAATATTTGTACATTGCATATCAGAGATTCGTCTTAAGGGTTTGGCTAGCTAGTTATTCCTTGGGTTCGATTCCCGAGAGGACGAAGCCCTATGTAATGTAAACATATTTCTACTAAAATCTTTGATTCGTTTCTAAATAAAATTAAATCCACTTCTTAATATTAAAAATTGATTGATTTTTTAAAAAATTCCATCTTTTTTCAAAAAAAGAAACTCAAAAAAGATTCTTAAATCTTTGCATTAATTAAAAAATATAAAGACTAAAGAAAAATAAACTTACAGCAGACAAGCATGCAATCTAAAAACGCTGATTAATCTGGCATTTTTGATGTTTTATAAAATTGTTTTTAGCCTTTCTGTTGGGGGTCGGGTTGGTCGAGTGGATAACGTAAATGCCTTCATCAAGCTAGCCCGGGTTCAAGCCCGAGTCGCTGCAATCCGATTTTAATCTGATCTCTCCACTAATTTACACACACTTCCTCACACACACACGAACACTCAATGGCCATAATGAACTATAGTTTCCGAAGGCCATTAAAAAAAACTTTCAGTCAATAAAAAAAGCCAAAACTGTTTTTCGCGAGCTTTGACTTTTGGAAATTTTTGTATAATTTCATCAAAATTAATATTTTTAGCTACTGCATTTTCAATGGAAATAATTGCCAAAGGTTCTTAGGAGGCCCATGGTGCCCCCCCCCCCCCCCCCCTCCTTGGTACGCCACTGAATACGGCATTTCTCCAACACAGTTATTCCCTAGCACGGTTTAAGAACTTGGAAAACTTCATTATAAGAAGGCACATGAAGAAAGATTAAAAGTGCAAGCATAATCTCATTCAAATTTATTTTCGTTCAAATAGGTGTATTGTATGAGATTCGCAAAGAGAATTTTTTTGACGAAAAGAAGCATTAAGTTTTAGAGATCTTCACAAATGCTTAACACTATACAACCAAATTAATAAAGAAAATATAGGTAGTTTAAACCGAAACATTTCAAGATGAAGCAAAAGTAGATTATTAGATTTATTTTTTAAATGAAAAATTAATATTTAAAATAACATTTTTATAAATAAGAATGTGTGTTTACCTTGAGTATTTGAAGGGCATAACAATCCTAAACATCATCCATTAACAATATCAGCAACACAATAGAGGGCTAAACCACGACAATGGATAATAATCACGCACTGGACAAGTAGACGCTCTTGACTCTCGAAAAGAAATGAATTTGAAATAAATAAAAAAGCATTGAAAGTGAAGAGAGTACCTACTTTTGATTAGATTAAAAACAACGAAAATAATTATACAGAAAAATGGATTTATCAAATTCTTAGGAAAAAAACACGCTATGAAAAAGAGATATATATATTATTTATTCAGTTATCTGTTTTGGCGGATTACAGAGTAGGTACATAGAAGTGAATTGCAGATATTTAAAAGTGTGTGAATATCCCACAAGATTTTCACTTATCTTTTAAATTTAAATTTCTTTTAACTAATTTTTTTTGTCAAATATAATTATAATTATTTCGAATTGGTATATTCGAATTTTAATAAATTTAATACATATATTAATTTTACTTTCATATACGGGATATGATATTCAAGTATCATGGATGAAAAATATTTGTTTGTATTTTTTTTCTTTAAAATAGGTACAGAAATTGTGGTTAAAGTATTGTAATCATTAGCAGAAAAAATTGGGTTTTTTTTGCTTCGGAACTTTTCGAAATATCTCAAAAACGACAATGAAATTTTGGCCACGAAAGTATTTTGTTTAAAATTAATCAAAACCATGGCATTTTGAGTAAAATTTCATAGAAGTGAATTGCAGATATTTAAAAGTGTGTGAATCCCACAAGATTTTCACTTATCTTTTAAATTTAAATTTCTTTTAACTAATTTTTTTTGTCAAATATAATTATAATTATTTCGAATTGGTATATTCGAATTTTAATAAATTTAATACATATATTAATTTTACTTTCATATACGGGATATGAAGTAGTATTCTAGTATCATGGATGAAAAATGTTGTTTGTATTTTTTCTTTAAAATAGGTACAGGGTATGGTTAAGTATTGTAATCGTGTATGAAAAAAGTGGGTTTTTTTTGCTTCGTTTTTTCGAAATATCTCAAAAACGACTGTATTTTGTACGAAAGTATTTTGTTTAAAAAAATTAATCAAAACCATGGCATTTTGATCTACAAAAAAGCCCTTTTGACTGAATATCAAAAAATTCTATTTTACGATATATTACCAAATTTTATGTATGCTCTCTCTCAAAAACTAGTCTGAAAATCAAAACGAAATTTCGCATGTAGCTTCGGTGCATTGAGATTAAGAGCAGATTCGATTTTGGCTAAAATCCAAACAAAAATTCGGCGTGGCGGGCCTCTTGCTAGCCTTCTCTAATCCCCATACATCTGCTGATATCATCCATCCCGTCTAAACCCACCTCCGATCGAAAGTATTTTGTTTAAAAAAATTAATCAAAACCATGGCATTTTGATCTACAAAAAAGCCCTTTTGACTGAATATCAAAAAATTCTATTTTACGATATATTACCAAATTTTATGTATGCTCTCTCTCAAAAACTAGTCTGAAAATCAAAACGAAATTTCGCATGTAGCTTCGGTGCATTGAGATTAAGAGCAGATTCGATTTTGGCTAAAATCCAAACAAAAATTCGGCGTGGCGGGCCTCTTGCTAGCCTTCTCTAATCCCCATACATCTCACTGATATCATCCATCCCGTCTAAACCCACCTCCGATCATCATTCACCCCGCCAACCCTATACATGTCCTCTGGACTCTCTCCTCTTCCCCTAACTCTGATCACCCTCCGAATTCCACGAATCTGGGTGGAGGATTAAAATGTGTGCATCTCCAACCCTTAGAAAGCACATATATCAATAGTAAAACAGTTTCACTTTTGTCGCGCCTGGATTCCACGCACACATATTTTTGTATTAAATTTTAAATACAAGAGAGAGGCTAGGTATATGGTAAAGTCATGTGGATGGCCACATCAGCTTATTTACCTATACAGAAGGATCTCATTCATGAAAATTTTGTTGAAAGTATGTATTTCCTTGTGAGGCTAAAGAAAAAGGTTTTAGAAATGTAATTGTTAAAGCTTTATTTTTGTGATAAACTTTAATAAGAGTTGAAATTTTATTAAAATCACACATAATTAATATAATTATTTATTGAACACGAACAAATTATTATAATTAATTAAATGTCAACTCTTGAGAAAGGTTTTGTACGTTTTTATTAATGAATATTGTGAAATAAAAGAATGTAATTTAATAAGGATTTTTTTTTTACAGGAGTGAGAAGGAGAAGGCAAAATTTCAACAAGAAGTTTATGAACTTTTGGCTCAAATCGAATCGCTGACCAAAGAAAAGGTACCTATATTAAGTAGGTATTTACTCTATTATAAAGTGATGCTAAAATATATTCTTAAAATACCCTATTAGATCATCAGCATCAAGCAATCAGAAAAACTTGAGGTACATGTCCATGAATTGTCAATCAGAATTGAAGAGCTCAACAGATCCATCGTAGATATTACTTCTCATAAGACCCGATTGTCCCAGGTGAGAGAAAGATGTGCATTAATTAAAATTAAATTATTTTCAAAATTAAATAATTTTCAAAATTAAATAATTTTCAAAATTAAATTATTTTCAAAACTAAATAATTTTCAAAATTAAATAATTTTCAAAATTAAATAATTTTCAAAAATAAATAATTTTGATATTAATATACAAATGTTTAAAAATTCGATGAGACTAGTTTTAAAGGCTGATTGTATTTTAAATTAAAACACTTTTAAATAACTATAGGAAAATATTGAGCTGGTTAAGGAGGTTCAAGACCTTAAAGTTAACATCGAGAATGCCACCTATCTCAAGAGTCAATTGGCTGGCCAGCTGGAGGATGCCCGACGCCGTCTTGAAGATGATGAACGAGTAAGATATACTTCTTGTTATAATATCTTCGTTTTAAGTATGATATATTCAAAAATAAATGTTGTACTAGTAGTATTTATTACTTTTTGGTTTCTAAGAAGAATGTCTTTTTTTTGCATTCATGTTTAGAAATGTGTGAATTGTGGAGAAAAGGCATTTTCAAATATGAAAATGTTTTTTTTTCTGTCTCTGGATTAAGGTTGTTCAAATGCAAAAATTCAAGAAGTCTTCGAAACTAGGAATATAAGTCATTAAAAGCATAATAAACACCAAACATGAAATAATTGCAATTAAAAATGAAATTTTTTACATATGGTAAATTGGGAAAGGGTGGGAAAATGATCATTATTATATTATTTTTCATTGAAGGACTTTCACCATCTTGATGAAAACTAATATTTGTTAGAATAATATATTCGGAGTAACTTAAAAAAAAATTGAAATTATTTACCCCGTAGTTTTGATAAAAAAAAAAAAAAAAAAAAAACATATTTGGGCGATTATTTTTAGTGGAGGAGATATAAGATCAATCGCTTGGAAACGATCCATTCATAAAGAGGATATAGTAGTGTGAAAAGTACAGTCACGTTAAAAAAAAAAAACATAACCTAAAATTTTAGCACCGTTCATATGTAAAGAGTGGTTACGAGGCTAAAACTTTTTGTGTGGATTGTCGGGAAAGAACTACCTTAATATTCCTACGATAGCTCGAAAACGGAATTTCGACCTGAGGCAGAAATGTTAGTATTTCAAAAACAAACAACTCTTTATATTTTGGGCTTTTTTTTCTTCAGAACTTCTGGTTAGTAAATGGAAAAATCGAATTGCCATATGGGAAGCTTCGTACAGTTGTAGGTAACGAGCTAAAATTTGGTACAAAAGTTTGCATTAATAAGCTTTATACGAAATTTCAACTTTCTAGCCCAAACAATTCACAGACAAAAAATGTATAAATCTACAAAATTTACAAGAGATTTCCAATTTTCGGAAAAAGTTTTTACTTTTTCTCTAATTCTTTTTTCTAATCTCTCTAAATTATTTAGAAAATTAAACATTTATTCGAAAATTATATATAAATTACAATAATAAATAAAATTATAGGAAGAGGAAAATCGTAATGAAAATGTCGTTTCCAATTAATAGCGCCGCATGACCCTCGAGGCGAACCTTCACCAAGTGGAAGTGGAGCTCGAATCTGTCCGCGTGCAGTTGGAAGAAGAAGCTGAGGCTCGTTTGGACCTCGAAAGACAACTTGTTCGAGCCAACGGAGAGGCCCAAACCTGGAGGAGCAAATACGAGACCGAAGCAAGTGCCCGAGCCGAGGAAGTTGAAGAAATCAGGTAATTGAAAAAATTAATTAGCTAAAATCATGTTTTCTTTTTAAAGTTTTCTTGTAATTAAATTGAGAAATATTGTTATCCACTGATGATTTATTTTCGATTTTAAATCAGACGCAAGTACACTCTCCGTATTCAAGAACAAGAAGAACATATCGAAACTCTCTCCGTCAAATGTACCAATCTTGAGAAGCAAAAGTCACGACTCCAAAGTGAAGTGGAAGTTCTCATTATTGATCTTGAGAAAGTAAGCTAAACTTTTTTTTACGAATAAATAAAAATCACATTTTTTAACTACATCAGATTTAATAAAAAATATTTAGAGATGTATTAAGGGGACTGTTTATCATTTTTAAAAGAAAATTCTCAAATTTTCGGGACAGCTTATCTAGCTGGTTGATCTTCGAAAAAATCTTTTGTAATTCTGCAGAGTGACAACGTCTGCCCACTAAATTTTTTAATTAAAAATAATTGTTAATAATGAGGTTAATTTCGAATAAAAATCTTTGTTTTGATAATATTAATAATTAGAACACCGAGAAATGTTTTCTCATTATAAAAACATTTATTTAACACAAAAACGATTTCAAGAAATAGAGTTGGAATCCCCACTAGTGCTTTTGTTATATTTCTGTTGGCTGCAAATAACTTTTTATTTTTTACATTTAAGAATAACTAATTAACTAGACTGTCAAATCTATTAAAAAATGTATCATTCTATTAATAAAAGTTGAATTATTGATCTGTATAAATTTGTTAAAAATGGTATAATTTGTATAGAAGTTATGGCCCTTTTAAAAGCTCGGTCCATTTACTTACTTCCATGTTAAAAGTACAATTTTCAATAATTTATTTCTTGGTAATGAGACAGATGATCAACTTCAAATTTCGGGAATAATTTTTTTGGATTGGATGGTAAAAATTTGAGAATTTTCTTATAAAAATGATAAACAGTCCCGTACCCCCTTAACATACCCATTATAGTGAAATTGAATAGGCTTATACTTATAATATTCTCAATGACGTGTAGAGAAATTGTAAAAATAATTGTTAATTGAAATCGTAGGGAGTTGGATAAAAAGTAAAATAATAAAACAGAGTTTTATTTTTTAATGTGCCGAACGTTTCGTCATTTTATTTTTAACTTCTTCAGCGGCTCATTATATAACTCAATACTATTATATATAATATAATTCAGACAATTGAGTTATATAGCCGCTGAAGAAGTCAAAAATACAATGACGAAACGTTCGGCACATTAAAGATTAAATCTCTGTTTTTTATTTTTATTTTTATCCCACTCCATACGATTTCAATTAGCAAATTTAATTATGAATGTGATTAGTGAAACAGTGTACAAACAATTTTTTAAGGCAACACCTCGAACATAGCAAAAAATTCAAAAACATGTTATTGAGTGGCGTACTATTCAATTTTAAAGCTTAGTGAATGTGTTTTCTAGGAATATTTATTTTGACCACCCAAAGGATTTCATCTCCACCTTTAATTTAAAAGAAATTCCCATTAGGAAATATAGATATTAATTAGAAATAAAAATTGTAGGCTAACAACACCGCTCGGGAACTGCAAAAACGTGTTGAACATCTTGAGAAAGTTAACATCGACATCAAAGTCCGATTGGACGAGACTATTCAATTGTTCGATCAAGCTCAACGAGACATTCGCGTCAAGCAGACCGAAATCCAACGCATTACTCATGAACTCGATAAGACCCGAGAACAAAAAGATCAATTGACTCGCGAAAACAAGAAACTTGCCGGTAAGAATTGTATTTTTTCTATTTCAAATAAATTTCGAAACTATAAAAACCTTGCAATATACTGTTATGAGTAGATACAATTAATTTAAACATAATAATAACTGTACTAGATGAAGGAGGAGGTATCATCCAAAGATGGAATCACTGGGTTCAATAAAACACCTTTAATAAGACGTTTTGATCTGAATTTTATTTGGCCATCTTCAATCAATTAGGAGTTATACACAAAATGCTGTACACATATGTGATCGAAGCAAGCCTTGTCAAAAATAAAAATTTTTTTAGCTTCATGTGAATTTATAACGTGCCTGGACCCAAAAGTTTCAGAATTGACTTTAATTCTGAAACTTTTGGGTCCAGGCACGTTATAAATTCACTATTTTTGACAAGGCTTGCTTCGATCACATATGTGTACAGCATTTTGTGTATAACTCCTAATTGACTGAAGATGTCCAAATAAAATTCAGACCGAAACGTCTTATTAAGGGTGTTTTATTGAACCCAGTGATTCCATCTTTGGATGATACCTCCTCCTTCATCTAGTACAGTTTCATCACAGCCACGAACTCTAACAATATTCATACAACTGAGATCATCATAATAATAACTGACAATATATATTTTAAGTACCCTTCTTATACCTTCATAGCATTTCCCTTATCAAGTCTAATTAACTTATTCTTCGAATGGTAGAATATTAAGAGTATTTAAAAAATTTAATCAAAAAACAAAATTCTATTTCAAGATCCATTAAAAAGTAAAAATATTTTTTTTTAGTACAGAAAAAATTTATTGATACAAAATAAAAGCCTAGACTCTTATTTTAATCAAATTTTTAATTGTAAACTAAATTAAAAGATTGTTTGATTATTTAATTTTATTTTGAATTAATTGTCACTCTATATTAGGGATTGTAAATTTACCGACTTTTTCATTTACCGGTAATTCGGTAAATGAAAATTAAAATACCGGTTTACCGGTAAATTTTTTTCCTGAAAAATAAAATTAAGTTGGTAAAAAATATGTCATATTGATTTCCATTTCATAATTTTTATTTCAAAGATATAAAATATAAAAATTAAAGTGTTATTCTAAAGCTAAACAAACATTAATAACTTTTAGAAACAGAAATAAAATAATACAGAAAAATAAAAATACAACAGAAATAATATATAGTACCTAATACCATTTTATTGATTAACATTTTTTTTTTAAATAACTTCTCAAGAAACTTAAATTATTTAAAGTCTTACCTCCTAATTTTGATCTAATTTTTGTACAAAATAATCCAGATCCCGTGAATACCCTTTCTGATTCAACACTTGTTAGACGAATGGTCATTAAATAATCAAATACTATTTGAATATTCTTCCCCAGTACTTTTTCTTGGGGGACGTGAAATATTTAAATATTATTATTTTTAAATAATAAAAAAGGAGATATTTACTTACTCTTTAAGAAAAAAGTTGATTGTCTCTATTTTAAACTTTTAAAAATCTCAAAAAACTGCAGAGCACAAATCAGATACATATGCTAATTGGCGCTTAATTTACAGCGGCTCTCAAACCTAAAAAAGTTTAATTTAAAATTAAACAAAAAATATCTCCCATAAAATTAATATTATAATTAGGTATATTGTTACTTACACTTATCTTTTTTTTCTACCGGTAAATTTTTGTAATTTACCCAACGTTTTTTTTGTCAATTTACCGGTAAACCGGTATACAATCCCTATTATATATCATTTAGTTGTCGGGATATTACTCACCTTGATGCTGAATGAGAAATGGTATCAAAAAGTTGAACTCTCCAGTACAATCAAGACCTTTTAATAGATATCAATATTTCTTGGGTTTTCTGACAATATGAATTTTCTTCCATTTGATCTGAAAAAAGAGTTAAATTCGCAGAGTCAAGTGAAATCAATCATAATGTTTCCAATAAAATTTTGAAAATTTTAAATTTAATTTAAATAAGTTTACTTATAACTCAAAAACTATCAACTTTTCGTAAATAATCATCCTACTTGTACCACTTGTGTATTGGTGGTCCAGGGGTCTGCCGAGGTCGAAAACTTGGATTTTGCGCTTGAGCCCGAACGGTGGGTCGGAGAAAAACCTAAATAATGAAATTTGTAGGAAATTTTATGAATTTTATTTTAAATAGGAAGGTTATTTACGAAAAGTTGATAGTTTTCGAGTTATAAGCAAAAAACCGCCAAAAATGGAAATTTTCTCCTCGATTTGCATTTTCTACAATGTTGCGTCGCGAAATTTTGGTGGGAGACCTCAGATTTAGATCCAGCGCCCCAAAAAATATATACATGCAAAACTATTCCAAAACTTTACCCATAGAGGCTCATTTGAACACAATTTGACTGGACTATTATAACAAAACTCACAAAACATTCATTATTTTCATTTTAATTTTATTATTATCCACATAAAAATAAGTATATTTTTTATAAATTAAATATTGATATTTTATTTCAGATGATCTTCATGATGCTAAGAACCAATTATCTGAATACAATCGTCGTCTCCATGAACTCGAACTTGAACTTCGTCGTCTTGAGAATGAACGTGAAGAGCTTGGTGCCGCCTATAAGGAAGCCGAGGCAGTAAGTTATTATTGCTTTTATTAAACTATTTAGTCTTTAAATATTACTTA
This sequence comes from Forficula auricularia, assembly GCA_024734495.1. NCBI lineage: Eukaryota > Metazoa > Arthropoda > Insecta > Dermaptera > Forficulidae > Forficula > Forficula auricularia. The sequence continues at coordinate 9,417,568 of JALMQS010000816.1, read as the reverse complement.
ATTTTTTTAATTATTTTCTTTTAATGTTTTAGTTAATATTAATTATAATTTAAAATTTGTATAATGTTAAGATTTTAATTTCTTTAGGGTCGCAAAGCTGAGGAACAGCGTGCTCAGCGTTTGTCTGCTGAACTCGGCCAGTTCCGTCATGAGGCTGAGCGTCGTCTCCAAGAGAAGGATGAAGAGATTGAATCTATTCGGTTAGTAATTATTATTTTTATATATCCTTTTACTTTTCTTAAAGGTAATTAAATTAATTTGAATTGTCATCCTACCTAAAATTAAACAGATAGTTTCCAACAAGGAATGGATTTCCATTATAGAATGCATTTTTGGATCAACTTTACCCTCTTAATTAACTGATAACTCCTAAAATATAAGTTTTACGATATTTATCATAAGCTTTTTTTTTATCCATCGCCGATTTTTTGAATTAAACTAAATAAAAATAAAAAATTCAAAATTCTCTCTCGTCACTTTTTTACATTTTAATCAAAATTTCCCAATACAAGATTTGATAATTATCACTTAAATGGTCTAGCATGAATAATAATTTTTTTAGATTAATTTATTCAATTTTTAAAATTTATAAAAAAAAAAAAACGATTTGGATAAAATATTTGAGTGAACGCTTATTCGATTAAAGTAATTAATTAATAACTCAGTAAAAATCAACTATGTAGTATTTTATTTGTTATTACAAAGGGATTTTTGTAGACATTGTACCCTCAATTCTCTCAACTTTTTTATTAAAGTCATTTGAGTTCTTTTTTAAGAAATTTTGTAAATAATAAACAGTTGACTAAAAATAATAATAATAATAATTTTAAATGTAGGTATCGTTACTTTCTTAAATTTTATTCAAAAATCCTCAGCTAAAATAAGTGTCTTCTGCTAATAACGAAAAATATTGTATACACTTGAAATTGTGTTACATTTCAATATTAATTATTTATATACTATAATTATTACTTCAACGCTTTTTAATATGTAGGATGTTGGTGTGTCTTAAAAATAAATTTTAAAAATTATAACAAGGCACTCTAATTAGAAAAGTGGATACACATTTCATACATAGAGACATTTTCTAAAGACTACTTTTGTACCCAAGAGGACCATATACGTAAAGATCTGTAAAAATCCAATTTTGTATTTTTGCATGAGATCAAGGCCATTATTACTCATATAGGTATATAGAAACAAGTTGTTCTATTTGTTGTGTAATGAAAATAAAAATTAGAGGAAAAAGTAAAATTTATTTAAGACCCGGCACACTTTCCGGAAATTTTGCAGATGGTCGTAGGAGGAATGAACTATCACACTCAACTACAGTTAGATCTGTCCTACTAATAAATTTAAATATAATGAACTATTCAAAATTTATTATTTTATTTAATTAACTATATAATTAAATAAATTTTCTAATTTTGATATTTTATAATAATATATCAAAAGTATTTCAATGGAGACGGACTGGTAGAATTCAATTGTGAATTGATGGGAAGGCGGCCCAAGGATAATGAAAACCACAAATTCTGAATAAAACAATTTATAATTTTCATCCTCTTTAAAAAACTGATATTTAAGAGAATCTCTCTCTTAAAAGGATCCACGAAGAAAATCCTTGTTTCCTGTAACAGTGCTTTCACAGGCTTCGCTTGCCTTACGGGCGTACCGAGTAAGTAATTGTAAGAAATAACAATTACAAAAAGTGAATAAATTATTAGGACTGTACTCAGGTCTATCAAATATGCAATTTAATTGTGAAGCCTTAAGTAAACCATTAACCATAAAAATATTTTAAAATATTTATGCTAATTTCAAATGTAAGCTAAAATAATATCAATTTTATAAAATTAATAGGTATACGTAAAATAAATTTTTCCTTTGCAATGATCCCTTGAAACCTTGAACTACATAGTGTACCTAATCGAAATTTGAAATATTTAGTACTCTTGAAATATATATGTATATAAAACAAAAATACTATCAATTTAATCATTAAGTTTTTAAATTCATAAAAAACATTAAAAAATCTGAATGTTTTTCTTGTGCTCAGTGTTTCAAGGCCAAAAAATGTCTAATTTAAGACTTTTCATCTCAATATCATTGTTTTTAATCGGCGAAATAAAATGCTAAATTTACATAAAGCTTAAGAAATAGTTCAAATAATTTAATAAAGAAATTAAATATTAAATCTGAATAAATATTCTTCAGAATTTGAATGAATGGGGTAGTTTGAACCCGGAATTAGTTATGATTATCCTGAGGTAATCAGCAGTGATCTAAATCTAAGAGACAAGTAATTGCTAAATGCAGCTCATCTATAAATATAATGAAGGTTAATACTGTTTCGAAACATCTAACTTAATTAAATAAGTAGGTACCTGCTTTATAAATACGTCAAGCGACAATACAGGGCTAAGTAAAAAAACGACTGTCAAACCGAAAGAGCTTAGCAAGCTGAGGCAGTAAGTTGTCAGCGTTCATATTAAATGGATTCAGTGAAAAAATACAAATTTACAGAAAAATGGCACAAGCCACCAACACATTTTTATGAAGACAATTATAAATTTGGAATTAATTTCTACCAACCAATGATTGATTATTTGAATAGTAAAAAAGGAAATAAACAAAGAGGAATTGATTATCCACATTTACCCTGGAACAATGAACGAGGATTAGAAAAATATTCCAAGAAAAAAGTGGGAAGTTATTCCCATGAAGATTTGAATAAATTGGTGTTGGAAACAGAGGAGCAGGCCAAATATGATCTAGAAAATGTAACTATACGAAAGCATCGAAGTAATTTTGGACTAAGTAAAAGTGCATCTGCAGCTTCTTTGAGCAAGCATATTGCATCTCTCGAAATGGACACCTTGGAGAAAGATAAATTCTTTGGTCGTGCGATTCAAGATCAATTACTAACGGAAAGCATGAGAAATCTTCGTGGTTTATCTACAGATGAATGGGAATCTGAATCAAGATATCGGCGAGCTCGCTCTTGTGAACATAACAGGATAATGCAGGAGAGACGAGCGAAAATTGATGAATGTGCATTAATCAATACACCCTTAAATCTTCTCAAACATGAGCTTAGAGGATTTGATAAAAAATCTACTCATTTTTTCCAAGAGAAAAGGTGGTTAATTCTTATGAAAAATTACATATTAATTTATATTATTTATTCTTATTTAAAAATTTTCTCAGGTTTGGCAATTAATTAACGCTTTGTAATTGTAATTTTATTACAGCAAACAAACAAGCATTGAAATTGAACAACTGAGTGCTCGAGTTGTTGAAGCCGAAACTAGACTAAAGACCGAGGTTACTCGCATCAAGAAGAAACTTCAAATTCAAATCACCGAATTGGAGATGAGCCTTGATGTTGCAAATAAAAGCAACATTGATTTGCAGAAGACAGTTAAGAAACAGTCTCTCACCATTACCGTAAGTATAAAGATTTTATATTATAGCTATATATCTCCCACCACACCTTCGAAAATATTCCTGTGTGCCCTTTCATCTGAGCTCTTTTCTTCATAAAACCCTTTTACAAAGTTGCCTTTTTTCTATACATTAACACCACGTCTTCTTCTCTCCCATCCACATTTCACATACATACAGCGCGATGATATACACCAGGGCTGTCCAACCCGCATACGGCCCAGGACTCCAATGAGTGTGGACCAACATAAAATCATAAACTTCCTTAAAACAATGAGATTTATATGTAGAGATATATTTATTTCCTTTTTCGAAATATGAATATACATTTGTACAATAGGTGAAGCTTTTTTCAAGAATAAAATTCACTAAAAGCATGCCAGGGATTATTATATCAGTGACCTTTTTAAAAAATAAACAAAGAATTGGGCTTTTCTATAACAATCACAATTAATTTATCATTTCTCTTATGGGCTAAAACTTGTCAGGACTTGTCTTTTAAATCTTTGCACGTTCTTACATGTCAACAGATAATGAATAGTCAGGGATTATTCTATCCGTGACCCTTTTAAAAAATAAATTATCATTCCTCATATCCTTGATTAATCCCATTTGATTTAAACCAGGGCTGTCCAGCCCGTGGCTCAATATAAAGACATAAAATTCCTTAAAACATTGAGATTTATATGCAGATACTGGAAAACACAATATTTTGGCCTGATAATTTTTTTCTCTAAAATAAGAAATCTGAAAATCTACTGGGAAGTTTTCGAAAAATAAAAATGCTAATTTTACATTTTGAATCTGGTGGAACTAGATTTCAAGATTTTCGAAAAAAATAATCATAAGTTTGGTCTATTTTCGACTCCATTTTCATTTGAAATAAATTTTCTACTTGCAAACTTTCTGATGGAATGTTCTAGAACAACAATTATATACCGATCTGAAAGAAAAATTGAATATTGTCTCTTTATTAAAATTTATATTAATTATCTAGCCAGGAAAAAATATAAACAAATACTAATACATAATATCACTTTTTGTAAGTATGTAGGCATGTATTTACATATACGAGAAGCTATTTTCAAATTTACAAAAAGTAAAATTAGAAGCTCACTATGAACTATATAAATAATAAAGTTCATATTTCTACATTATTAACTATCTATTTTGAATAACAAATATCAATAGAATTATAATGTTTTATCCGCGGTCTGAGACAATTTTTTTTCTTCAAATGTGGCCCGTGTAAGCCAAAAGGTTGGACACCCCTGATTTACACATATGTTCTCCGCAACATCTTCCATTTTCTAGTCTAATTGATGAGGAGCATAAAAATTGTTGTTTCAAAGCAAACTTAATTTTAGCTTAAGTAATTCTTTGCTCAAATTTATTTTCCCCCTCTACTAAAGTTTAGCTAATCTTGCGGTACATATAGTATACCAATATATATATATCATTAATTAAAGAATATCAGACTTTTAATTTTACGATAAAAGAATTGTATAAATACCTAGATGATCAAATTTTAACTTTCACCAGATTTCGCCAAATTTTTTACTTGCCGATAATATATAATTGTTATCTAATACATATTTTGTTTCAGAACGAAGTGACAAATTGTTTTCATATGTATAATATTTTTTGTTTTGTTTGTTTTTTATTATAGGAGTTACAAGCTCATTATGATGAAGTACAACGACAATTGCAAGTTACTCTTGACCAGTACGGTATTGCTCAAAGACGTTTGCAATCACTTACTGCTGAACTTGAAGAAATTCGAGCTAATTATGAAGGGGTGAGTAAAAAGGATGTATATATTTATAATATGTATATTAACTATAAATTAGAGGATAATTTATAAATAAATCCTAACCCTTTGCTCTCTTTTCCGAAATCGAACTTGAATTTGAAATATTTTTTCAGTTAGAGCTTTTTTTACTAATTAAATTTTTTGCATGTATAAGAAAAATATTGAATTATAAAATATAAATAAATAATAGTACTAAAATCCTCAAAGATTAGTCTGAATTTGAACTTGATTTGAGGTTGGTGCGCCTGTATTTAGGCAACACATTGCGCGCTAAAGAATGAAAGCTGCGTAAGAGCTAGGCGAGTCTAGTTGATGGAATGTTCCAGAACTTATGGGTTATCCAATATTGGTGGAATTTAATATTCTAATTAAGTACCTTGAGGACTACAAAAAAGTTATATAAAGTTATTAGCAAAATTGTATTTTAAAGTACTTTACCTTAGACCACGGGAGCACTGGTGATCAACCCGTAGATCGCGTTTTTTGGTCAATCACCGGTTTCAACCTTCCGCACAGTGCACCCAGTACATTTATTTAATTCAATTTCTGAATGTAACTTTATAAATTTTTATGTACTTCGTAAATTATTGATACACACTTTTAATTTGTTAGCAATTTATTTGTATTATAACCTGTCGATCGCCTTATACCTTGGTATACAAACAACGGATTATCCATAAGGTAAACTAGGCACGTGCCTAGGGGCACGAGTTACAAAGAGACGCGCGCGGAAGTTTTTATACGAAAAAAAAAAAATTTAATTAATAATAATATAAGAAAAAAATTTGGCCCTTTTAAAAGCTCTTTCACTTCAAATTGATATTAATTTGTTGCATTCATAATTTGTCTCTTAAAAATTAAACATCTCTTGGCTCTTATCAAAGGACATATCGGAACGTATAATACGGCGGCGGTGTCTTTTGACATTGAACGTAATAGTTTATTCTTTTATCGGTTTAATATACATCAAACGTGTAATGTAATAAGATTATTCCTCAAGTATTAGAAAAGAATCGATCGTTATTTTTTATTTTAAGTCAATGTGGACTTCAAATAGCCAGTTATATCTGATTACTAATAAAGGAATAAACATATTAATATTTCAAATGACTTTGGATAAAGTCTAGCAACGATCCGTTGCAGTTTATTTCTATCTTTGTCATTCGATATAGTAGGAGTTAGTAATATTAAAGCAATTAATGTCGAGTCCATCTCAACATGAGAGTGCAAAGAGTTAATATATATCTGGAGACTTATAATGACAAATATTTTTTCTAATGACAATTAAATTCGTTAAGGCTAGTTTCCTGGTATAACTATGAGTCAAGGAGTGTTCGCCTCGCGATTTCACACTGACTAAATAGTTTGGTCGATGGTAACCGAATACAAGCGATACGAGACATACAGAGGCTCTTCAGAAAAGCTTACGTTACCATTCGACTTCTAATGGACTGACTGAAATTAACTTCATTGATTCTTGTTTCCTTTATAATATTAAAATAATTAACACTTAATAAATATTTACTATTTTGGGTCTAAACATAGATAAAAGGGGCCCCTTAATAATTTATCTTCATTCTTAGAAACTTTGTGCAAGTCCACTTTAACCAAAAATCAAAGGAAAAATATTCCTTTAAGTTTACCTAATAATTTCAATATTATATCTTATATTTAATAAAAAAATTTCCATAATATTAGGCTCTTCGAGGAAAGCGAGCTGTTGAACAACAATATGAAGAATCGGTCAGCCGAATTAATGAGCTCACTACCATTAATGTCAACATTTCATCAGCTAAAGTCAAGATTGAACAAGAACTGGCTACCTTGGCTGGTGATTATGATGAAATTACTCGAGAACTCCGTGTTAGTAAATATTGATCTTTCCAACCGAATTTAAATCACACTTTTCAATAGAACAATCATTTATCTATTTTTTATTCATTTTATAGGTGTCCGACGAACGTTACCAGCGCGTACAGGTTGAGCTTAAACATACCGTTGAAGTACTTCACGAAGAACAAGAACGCATTGTTAAGATTGAGGCAATTAAGAAATCTCTTGAAATTGAAGTCAAAAATCTTTCTGTTCGTCTTGAGGAAGTTGAGGCTAACGCAATTGTCGGAGGAAAGCGAATCATTAGCAAGCTTGAATCCAGAGTAAGTTCGATATTTATCATTTTTATATTTTAACAATTATAGTTTTCTAAAGAATGCTTTATTCCATTTGATTATATTGACCTAACTTGAATTAGTAAATTGTCATTTAATATTTTTTTTATTTTAGTTACGTGATTTGGAACTTGAACTTGATGAAGAAAAACGCCGTCATGCAGAAACAATCAAAATTTTGCGAAAGAAAGAACGTCAAGTTAAAGAGGTGGTTATTCAATCCGAAGAAGATCAAAAGAATATTCAACTTCTTCAAGAATCCCTCGACAAAGTCACCCAGAAAATCAACATTTATAAACGTCAACTTCAAGAACAGGTGAAATATTCTTTTTTTTTTGTACTCCTAATTTAGTTTTTAAGCTTTGGGGGAGAATTTTAGATGTTATTAAAAAAAAATTGTCTGTCAATTCAACTATAGAACCTTGTAAAAGATTATTTTATATTACAAAGTAACTACGAAACCTTGTTGATTCAGTAATCAAATCACAGGATTTGTCTCATTAATAAAAATGTTAAAAATTCTTGGGGTAGAACCAAAAGCTGAGTGCCCATAAGGAATTGACTCAGCAGAAGATGGATGCACCTTGTTCTCTGGAAAAGAAAATTCCTTCATTAGGTAGAGTAAGAAAAAGGAAAGAAATAGCATAGAGATCATTCTCTGAGATTTAGATTTGGCAAATTGACCCTAATCAACCTAAGCCCACTCGTAATGCTTTAATATAGAGTAAAATTGAGATTTTAGATGAAAGTAAACGATACCATTAAATATTAAAGATTTCAATTTGCCGATGGTAATAGATTTAAATTTTCTTAGATAATCATAAAATGGAGTCATTTATTAAATCAGATGGAATGGAATATTTTTAATTATATGTCAGAGGGGTTGTTTTTCACCCCTCGGGAACAGCCCCTCTGACATATAATTAAAAATATTCCATTCCATCGGATTTAATAGATGACACCATCTTTGATTTTCTAAGATATAATTAAAAGTTAAAGATCGAATTTAGAATAAAATTTGGTATATACAAGGCTTTCACTTCCTCACTTCTTTGAAATCATCCTCCCAATTTCCCCCCTTAAAATTGGTCCACCGCAAAGCATAAACGCTATAAGTTAGGAGGTACTTCCGGTAAAGGAATTTGTACCATAACCTTGCTGTATTCTTACTAGCTAATATCAAACTGATATTTAAAATTTCAGTGCTTATCAGTGCTGATATCGCTACTCCAGAACAAGACTGGTCTAACTCAACAAAAGCGATTTTTCAGAAGAGCCTATTAAAGTTTCTTCTTTTCCTTCCTTTGATATCCATTGCCTGCGTTATCCGATTGTTGAAATTTTGCACGAATCATCACAATCATAGAACTCACCTATAGATATTCAGAGGTTTTTCCCCCTCTCTATACTATTATTATTTTTTATTATTAATTTATGGGCAAAAATCCAAGATGTTCTTTCTTGCCCCGAAATATTTATGAATAGTGGATTATTGTGTGATAAACCAACAGTAACTTTTTCATATCATTCTCTAGTGCAAAACTGAACTTTTATGATAATGGCTCTTTCTTGAAGAGAATAATCTACTGGGAAATAATTTAATTTATCGTTCAAAATAGAGCCATTATCATAAGAGTTCAGTTTTGCACTAGAGAATGAAATGAAAAAGTTACTTACTGTTTGTTTATAACAAAATAATCCAATATTGCACAATAGAAAGGCACCATCTTCCGTGTGTGACTGAGATGATTCACTCTTGCACGACCCTCCCTCCACAAATCCAAGATAGCTCACTTACCCGTGCTCTTTCTTGAGGTGATCCACTAAGGGCCGGTTGTATGTCGCAAAGTAAATGCTTTTTTTACCACTAACAAACGGTAGATGGTAAATGGAGGGACTGGGATGGCCAATCAGATAACAGGGACTTTCAGTGCCTGTCATCTGATTAACCATCCCATCTTACAAGATTTGTTAGTGGTAAAAAGCATTTACTTTGCATTTGTTTTTCAACCTAAAGTATTTAAGAAATGGTCTTCCAGAGAGATAGTAGAAGCAATTATAAGATAACTCGTGCAAAAAAGTCAAAATCACATTTTTTTGAGTTAGACCAGTCTTGTTCTGGAGTAGCGATATCTAAGCGATAGCTAGGCGTTTTACACGTTGTTGCACACGCCTAATCGACTACTCCCTTCAATTTCATTCGGATTAAAATGTATGCTCAATAAAGAACATATACCAATTGATAGGACACTTATAATTTTTTGTTTAAATCTTTGTCTTTTTTGTTGAGATATAAGAGTTTTATACATTTACGGAATAGACTTAATCAGCTCAATCATATGTTGATATTTTTAAATGTTTCTCGTGTTATTTTTAGAGGCGTATCTGCGCGTGAAGCGTAACTCGTGTCCGTCGTTTCCAACGGGAGCTTGAAGCAGCTGAAGATCGCGCTGATACTGCCGAAAGCAGTTTGTCTTTGGTTCGAGCCAAGCACCGTACTTTCGTTACCACTAGCTCCGTCCCCGGAAGCCAGGTTTATCTTGTCCAAGAAACACACCGATCAACTACGACCACCGAGGGCATCTAAACCATCGACCCTGACTCGCATATCCTCTAGACAACAACGTTAGAGAGATAACGAGAATGGATGAAATAAGTGATATAAATTAAAAATCAGGCAGCATAAGAGGACAAAATTTCATGGCTGGGGAAATCATTGTCCTCATATTAAGCCTAATTCACTTATTTGGATTCCACAAATGAAACCAACGCCATTATTGGCCAGAGAAAATGTGCTAAAATTTTAATAACATCTTATATAAATATGGGGAAAAAAATTATAAATTTATAATAATAAAGATTGAAAGGTATATTGTCTTTCTTTCCTTATTGTTTTATTTAACCTTTTAATTGACACAGTAAATTCAATATACAATATGTAAAATAATCTGGTTAATAATTATTTAAAGAGATTTTATATATATATTTAAATAAATTAAATTGAAAATGAAAAAGATATATTTAAAACATTTTTAAGATTTTGGCGAAATTTATTATTTTAATTGTAAAATATAATCATTTACAAAATATATAATATATAAAGAAATACCGTCATTTATATTATTTTATAATTGCCATTCTTTGACACTCAACACACAATTCCACAGGGAGATTTTAGTTAATTTTAACTAAATATATAATAAGAACTTTTCGTGCTTTCGAAGCTCGTTTTTAATAAATATATAATATAAGAAATAACTCATTCAGAATTTTGTTTAATAAATCAGAAATTAAAAAAAAAAAAATTAAATTTTCATTAAATATCTACATATAAAGTATTTTTGTATATTTGTTCTAAATTTTTCAACTTTTTTCAGCATTTTTTTAAAATAAAAGAATAATAAAAAGCAAAATGGATTAATTTTTTTGAGAAAAAAAATATTTTTTTTAAAATAATTTATTAAAAAAAAAAAGTATCGACATTTTTTTGAACATCATTTTGCATTGATCAATTAATATGACATAGAAAAAGATAAGTTTCATAATTTCAACTTAAAAATAATTACACCTCACACGATTGCTAACAAATCAAATGAATTAGGATAAATAATTACAAAATAAATATGAATTTTACATCATTTCTAACTGAAAAAAAATTTAAAGCTATTCATATAATATAACAATAACAATTAAAACAATTTTCATTTCTTCTTTAAAGATTATCAATTACCAATTTCATGGCCTTAGTTTTCAGGAAATATCTTGATTGCAGATAGATAATAACAATACTGGATAAAGAATAAAATAATTAAAATATATAAACCCTTTATAAACCTAATATTAAATTATCTAATTTTAAATCAATCAATCTAATAATAATACATTAATTAACTATAAATTATTCCATAGACACAATTCATTCAAATAAATTTACTTAAATTACAATAAGGGAATTATTATAATTTATTTAAAATATTTTTTATTTGTTTATTTTCTCTTGAGAAATATTTCAATAATAATAATAGTCCAAGAGCCCATGACCCATTTTTCATGAAGTGTTTGATTCAAGTAGTAATATAGATAAGTAGGGAATGTTTGATTGAAAAGTTTTTGTTTTGCCGAGAGTAGCAGAGTTGTTGATTCACAAAGAGAAACAAGAGGTTGTCCTCTGCTTGATGCAAATAAACATACACACATATATGAGCCGTTTATTTTGAAAGTGGCCTAAGTCCAATTTTGAAAAAAATGAGTTAATGTCATTTTCAGTTAGACATAGATATCTTCTTTTCATATTTATAATATCTCAGTCAATGAAGTACAATATCCTCATGAATTCGTAATAATAAAAGTATCGAAATATATATAAATATATGTATTTATAAAAATATAAATACAAATATCTCGAGATAACAAACAATGGATTTAGGCCACTTTCAAAATAAACGGCTCATTTATCGAAATTGTATATCTGTATATATATATTATTTATTTGTTTGAGACTATAGTTTCGAAGACTTGGTCTTCATCATCAGTCTTTTTTTAATTATAAATATTGTTTTTCATGGAGTCAATACCGTATGGATGTGACTCCACTGAAAAATAATATTTATAATTAAAAAAATTTATTGATGAAAGACAGAATCTTCAGTCGCAAACAAATAAATAATATATATATACAGATATATAATTTCGATATATATGTGTGTATGTTTATTTGAATCAAGCAGAGGACAATCTCTTTGTTTCTCTTAGGGAATGTTTGCTTGATCTACCTGGGTACTGCTGTTACTGCGCATAGGAGAAAGGTGTAAAGGTTTGCCGAAAAATGTTTTTGATTCAAAATCAAACAATTACTATTCGACAGTTAAGTTGATTTTAAATTAAAAATTGACTAAGCCAGACATTTTTAGGGGTTAACATTGACCCAAAGTACCCTAAAGCTGTTTTTTTTAATTGAAAAACAGTGGTTGATTCACGCTGAAATTTTAATAGCGTCTTAATTATATTTTTTTGATAATACTTGCAAAAAGTCAGACACTTTTGCCGGGGTTAACAATTATTACAAAAATATAATTAAGACGCTATTAAAATTTCAGCGTCAATCAATCACTGTTTTTCAATTAAAAAAAACAGCTTTAAGTACTTTGAATAAAATTTGAATTTAAAATCAACAACTGTCTAACTCTATTTGGCTTTTGAATCAAAAACATTTTTGGCAAACATTTTTTACACATTTCCCCTTTGCGCAGTAACGGCCAAAGCCTTGTTAGTTCAAGCAAGCAGTCGATTCCTACTCATCAATCACTGTTTTTCAATTAAAAAAAACAGCTTTAGGGTACTTTGGGTCAATGTTAACCCCCCTAAAAATGTCTGCCTTAGTTGATTTTTAATTTAAAATCAACTTAATTGTCTAATACGAATTGTTGGCTTTTGAATCAAAAACATTTTTTGGCAAACATTTTTTTACACATTTCCCCTTTGCGCAGTAACAGCCGTACCCAGGTAGTTCAAGCAAACAGTCGATTCCCTACTCATCTATACTATTGATACCTCTAAGTGAAATTTCTACTTGAATCAAACACTTCATGAAAAATGGGTCATGGGCTCTCCGACTATAACTTTTTATGTTCCTGCTTAAATATTAAAATAAAATATATTTTACATCAAAAAATAAGAGATTTCATAAATTAGATTATATTAATTCCTTTAATGGAGAGAAGCGTGGTGTGCGTATGTTTTGTTTTTTCTAATTCACTATTATTTCTTTATTTTTTTGAAATATAAGATTTTTATAGAGGGATCAATGGGGTTGCTTAATGCATATAAACATTTCGTTTGTTGAGCGACCAGCTTTCTAATACAACAAAACTTGATTATATGACCTATTCGGGGATCCATCGCTTAAATGGAAAAGGCATTTGCGGGCTTAACGCAGAGGATGCCGGATCATACCCGGCTGGGTCCTATCTTTTTTCAACTCTTGGTTCAGTATCAAAACGAATCAGGTCCCAATTGCACCAAAATAGGGCAGTGACCTGATAAAAAGTTTTAACTTTCGCGTTCATCTAACGTTAACATTAAACATTCCAAATAAAATTTATTATTGAATATTCGAACAAAATTCATCTGTTTCGATTCCCCAAAGAATCAGACAGATGGACTTTATAGCATATATATATATAAAATAAATACAAATGTTTTTATAAAACAACTAGGTTCGGCGGGCCTCTTGCTAATCAAGAGGCTTCGACCCCTGGACCTCCTCCTCCGCTCCCTTAACCTTCTCCCCTCTACCTCTTCCAACCCAACCAATCTCTACCCCACCGACCCTGTCTCCAAACCCGACATCCCGCATCTGATCACTCTCCACCATACCAACCCTTCGGCGGGCCTCTTGCTAATCAAAAAGCTTCGCCCCCTGGACCTCCTCCCCCGCAGGGAGCCTTAACCTTCTCTCCTCCAACACAACCAATCTCTACCCCACTGACCCTGTCCTCAAACCCGACCCCCCTTCCGCATCTGATCACTCTCCACCATAACAACCCTTTTTTGTTGTTGAAAAAATATTTCGACTCACGATTCCCCCGAGGAACTTTAAGTTTTATAAATTTATAAAACTAAAGTTAGAAAGAACGACTAAGATCTAGTGGACCAACCTATTCTGACGCTTCTTTTTCATTTTCCTTCACAGCAAATAATTTAAATAAATGTAGCCGCATTTCACTCTATTATTCTTTAAAATAAATAATAAAAATGATTAGGATATTTGTAACAGATTTCAAAAATTACGTGCTACTTCCTAAAAAAGGTGGTTCCAAAGAGTTTACAAAATATTTCAAGGGTAATTCCAAACAGAAAAATTTGCTCCAAACGATCAATTTGAGATTATCCACATAGTAATTTCTAAAGAAAATCACGAGAGATTGTCAGTTACTGAATCTGAGGTGTTATGGCTGATTTTTATTATAAGTCAAAAGGGTTGTATGTATTTAACCTCGGGAATTGAACCCGAGTAGTAAAAAACAACTAACGCCTCATGGAAAGAAATTTCAAGAGTCCAGTGGAATCAAGGATATTTGTGGGAATAATTATTAATATAGATAAACGAATTGGCGAATGCGTTTGTTCGAATTGAATGTTTGAAAAATGCGGGTCTTGCGTAAAAAAGGATATAAGAGGGGGATTATAAATTAAAGTGGGGTCTTGTACCATGAAAGGATTAACCCACTTTGGGGGCCCTAGACATTTTCTCATTACCGGGCCCCCTCCCACACATTTACATTAGATTTTAGAATTCACAATAACCATATAAAAAGCAATTTATTTTTGTTTATTATATACAGTTATCCAACAGAAAAGTAAGTTATCTTATTTACAAATCTTTTCAAAATAGACAGTTTGACCAGGCCCTTCAAAAAACCGGGCCCTAGACATTTGTCTTATTTTTCTATGCTATAGTCCAGCCCTGGTACTGTTAGAGTGGCGGGGGGGGGGGAATGAGGAATTTACTTGACTCTGTGAATTTACTATTAGATATAATTATTATTGCTTATAAGATATAGGCTGCCTTGAACCAATATGAAAGAATATTTATTTAATTTAGTTTATTAAAAAAAAGATGAAAATAAATGAAATAAATATGTAGGATAATTGTTTATTAATTATTAACGGGACTCACGTGGCCTTGATTTTCTCTAGAAAGACAAGAAAATGGGAAGCATATGCACTGTCCAGGTCGTCTTTCTATACGGGACAAGACAGGCGGTTTCTCAAAAAGGATTCGCGATGCTGGTACAGGGAAAGAAAAGTCGCCTCATCGACTCAGGTTCTGGCTAGCCTCCTTCTCCATTTTTTTTTTTTTTTTTTTAAAGGGAGAAGGTTTTTTTTCCCCCTTCCTGGCTTTTGGTCAGAACCATTTAGCCAATCACATTCTTTGTATTATTTTATCATTTTAAATATTTACACTAGCCCTTAATACAAATCTCTGAAGAGCCATTACAACTTTTTCACTGCACTCACACAAGGGCAAAAGATAATCACTATTTATTGGGAATTTTCCACTTTCGTTGATTTCACAGTATAGCAATTGTGTCCACTTTTTGTTTAGCTCACATTCAAGCAGCACATGATTGAGCCCCTCACAGGAAAGTTCACACCTACACATTGTGTAATGGGGACTCCACCACTCCAATTCGATGCAGATGTAACTTCAGTGATGAGTGTCCAGTCCTCATTCTTGAAATTGATGTAATAGCTTTGCGTGGAATGTTAACTGTTTCAAACCATGGTAATAGGGACACCGTAGGTTTAATCTTATATAAATGTCGACCTTTGGTATCCTTTTCCCACGTTTCTTGCCATAATTTCAATGATTTACATTTTTGGACTACCAGGAAGTCAGACCATATGATTTTTTCATTTGATGCTGTAGAGAGTTTACTGGCTTGCTTGGCCTCATAGTCAGCGATTGTGTTGCCTATGATTCCCTGGTGTGCGGGAATCCAGACAATGTCTACAGTATTATTATTAATAAATAAATCATATAATAAATTACAAATTTTTAATATATTATAATTTGGTCTTAAAATATCTTTGTTGATTAAAGCATCTGTAAGACTTTTCGAATCAGTACATATTAAATTGAATTTTATGTTGTTATTTTTAATATATTCCAAACATTTCAACAGGGCATATGCCTCTGCCGAGTATATGGAGTTTTCTGGTTCCATCTTAAATTGTTTAAATATATTTATATTAGGGCATGCAAATGTACACCCTACCAAATCATTTGCTGTGTCTTTTGAACCATCTGTGAAGAATATATTATACTGATTATAAAACTCTTTGATATAGTTTTTAAAGATCTCATTTTGATTTAAATCTCCCTTTTTAAAGGTATTGTTATCAATGTTAATATTTACAAATGAGGCTGTATATAGTTTTTCAAAGTTAATAAATCTATCTATTTGCATTTTATTAGAAATTGATGACATAGATTGAAATATTTTATATATGTTGGGTATGTAGGTACAATTAGGGCTAAAATTGTCGAAATATTTCACTGAAGAGATAACTGGATCGTATTCATCTCTTTTTATTCTGGTGAGTGAAAATTTGAAAGTTAAATTATTTCTTCTAAATTTCAGGGGTAGTTCACCAGCCTCTACCAGGAGACTATTTGTTGGTGTTGACAACATAAGACCCAATGATACTCTTATGGCCTTATATTGTAGTCTGTCTATAATAGCTAGCTCGTATTTTGACGCATTTCCATATAATATAGATCCATAATCAATGATAGACCTTATTAAAGATTTATAAATCATTAGGCAGATAGAGGGGTGTCCTCCCCACCATGTCCGATTGGTCATTTTTAAAATATTTATCCCTTTTTCGCATTTTGTTTTTATATAATTAATATGGTGGGTCCATTTAAGTTTGGGATCCAGATGTAATCCCAGGAACTTGGTTTTTTCAGTGAAATTCAGTGATTTATTATTTAATATTATAGGGGGAGAATTGTGAGATGTATTTTTTCTAGTGAAAATCATTACTTCGGTTTTACTTTCTGAAATTTCCAAGTTCAAATTGTTTAGTTTTTCTAGGATTTTGTTAAGTTCGTTATTTATTTAATTAGCATTATACACTGCAGACTTGGAGCTTGTGAATATGCAAATGTCATCAGTATATTGGATAATTTTAATTTCATTGCTGATCCCTTCTTCTAATACCTTGGTATATAAAGCATATAATATTGGGCTTAGCACGGCCCCTTGTGGAATGCCTTTGTATATATAGCTTGGACCTACTAATTGATTGTCATTTTTAACATACATTTTTCTTTCATTAAATAATTTTAATATGCAGTTAGTTAGTTTATTGGGCAAGTTTAATTTATTCAAAATTTTTGCTAAGCAATTTAGGTCAACGTTGTTATAAGCATTTGATATGTCTAAGAATACAGCCGTTAAATATTCCCTTCTTGCAAATGTTGAATAGATATTATTTGTGAGAAATGTAAGGTTGTCCATAGTGCTTCTATTTCGCCTAAATCCAAATTGATGGCTGGGGTACAATAATTTATTCTCCAACCACCAGCTTAGTCTATTTTTTATTAATGATTCAAATATTTTTTCCATACAGCAGTTTAGTGCAATAGGTCGATATGAAGTAGGATCATCAGGTATTTTGCCAGGTTTTAGGATAGGGACAATAATTTGGGTTTTCCATATCTCCGGTATATCTTGATTTTGATATATGTAGTTAAATATATTAACTAATTCTACTTTGCCCTCTATAGGAATATTATTTATCATGCTGTAAGAAATATTATCAAATCCCGGTGATGTATCTCGTTTATATTTTAAGGTTAATTCTAGTTCAGCAATAGTGAAATTATCATTTAAAAAATGAGCCTGATCCTGATTGGGATAGATCACTGTTTCTTGTTTGACTGTTGGAGGTGCCAATATTTACTTGAATTCTTCAATCACGGACTCTTTTACTTTATTATTTCTTAAAGATCCAATGTTTTTCATAGTTTTAATTTTAGCCCATATATTTTTTATTGGAGTATCCTTAGTTAAACTGCCACAGAATTTTTTCCAATTGGTAATTTTTTTTTCTTTAAAATAATCTTTGGTTTCTTTTTCTGTTTTCTTGTATTCCTCATAGTTAATTGGATTCATATTTCTTTTATATTTCATGAACGCTTCTTTTCTTAACTTAATCTTTTCAGTGCAGGTCTTATCCCACCATGTGGGTGATTTTATTTTATTTAATGTTTTAGTTTTTTTCTGTGGTATTGAATGAGTAGCAGCTGTTTCTATTATCTTTATGAAATTTTCATACCTTTCTGCTGGATTGGTGTATGTTGCAGGTAGGTTTTCTAAGATTATATTCTGATACAGTGTGAAATCAGCCTTGTCTAGATTCCATTTAATTATGGGACCATAGTTTGCAGTGTTATTATTATTTTGTGTTACTTTAATTTTAGTAGGAAGATTAATATTTAGTATTATAGGAAGATGATCGGAGGACATTGGATCTGGGTCTACCCGCCACTCAATATTTGGAGCAATGTCTGCTGTAGCCAGAGTTAGATCAAGTGGGGATGAAATTCTATTGTTTCTTTCAACCATCGTATTAGAACCATCATTTAAAATTATAAGGTTTTCCTTATCGGTATTTTCGAGTAATTTTACTCCCGCCTGTGTCGTTTTTTTACATCCCCATATTTACAGACCATATGATGGCTGTTAAGGTCTCCGCCAATTATAGTTGGTCCCATTTTGAAATTATTTAATTTATTCCATTCCCTATATGGTATTTTTTTCCCAGGGGACACATAGACTGAGTATAAATTTAAGTTAAAATTTTTTAAGGATATGCTAATTCCACATATTTCCATTGAATTAAAATCGTTCGTAATTTTTATTTTACTAAAATTAATAGATCTATGAACTAGGATAGCGGATCCGCCATAGCAGGAGTCGCTATCTTTTCTTATAATATTATATTCAGATAAGTAGAAATGGCTTTTTTTAGAAAGCCAGGTCTCAGTTAAAAGAATTATTTGATATTGTTCGATTTTTATTTTACTTTCTAAATTAATTTTATTTGCGTTTATCGATCGACAATTCCATTGCAATATCTTAAGATTCTTGAAATCCATGAGTGTGATTAATATATTTCGTTTCCAATAATTTTTCAATATCTTTTAAATTTTCAATAATATTAGATGGATCTTGTTGAGAGAATTCTAAAATTATCCTTTTTATGTTATTAAAATAATCTTCAACATTTTCAATTATTTCGCTCTCATTTGATTTTTCGTGTTCGATAATAATATTTTCTTTTGGGGAATTATTTTCTTTTCTAGTATCTTTATTGCTGATAACTATATCTTTTTTATTTTTTTTTTATTTCTTTGTTTTGATTTAGTTGTCGGAATCCTCTCTTAATCGGGGTTCTTCTATAATTGCCCACTCGGCTTATGTCTACTTTATTTGTATTAGCATTAGAAGTAAAAGAATTAACTGGATTATCATTAATTGTATCCAGTTGTTCTTTTGTCAGAGGTGGGAAACTATATTTATTGTCATTTAATAAGACTTCCGAATATGTTTTGTTAGATAACTCTTTTTTAGCTTCATTATATGATATATTTTTATAAGCCATCCTCTCTTTTATATTTTTTTCCTCTTTAAATTTTGGACATTTAACCATATCCAGAACACTGTGATCATTATTTGGTGGTTGGCAATGTAGGCATTTTGGTTTTTCCTTATTTGGGCACTCGTTTGAATTTAAGTGTGTGGTAGAGAGACAAAAAGCACATTTTTGATGCATACTACGACATTGTTTGCCAACATGGTGGTATAACAAGCATTTGTGGCAGATAATTACCCTTTTAATAAATGGAGACACTTTGCACTTCTGATAATCGATACTAACTTCTGTGGGAAGGTAAGTTCCTCTGAACGTAATCATTACAGTCCCTGTAGGAATATATTCAACCTGATCATTAATCTTGGTTTTTCTGTTCATTCTTCTTACATTTATAATTTTAAAAGGAAGGCATTTTTATATTCTCTAAAATATATTTTTCATCAACTTCAGTATCAATATTTCTAATGACACCTTATCTCGTAACTAGATGATTGGGAATAAATGTTTTGTATGTTGAGTTTTTAAGCCATTCAGGCTTAATGAAATGATTAGCCGATCTGGCTGTATCAAACTCTATCCTTATGCGATTCTGGCCTGAATAGGAAATATTTTTAATGTTATTTTGAAGGTTTTCAAAATTGGTCTTTATGATTCTACCCAATTTCATGGGATGTATTTTTCCTATATTATTTTCCGTAGATTCAATGATAATTTGAAATGGCCCCGCATCTGTATCTAAAAATTCTTTCACTTGAAAAAAGTTTTTATTTTTTGCAGTATCCGGGATGTCTGAGGGACATCCCACAACAGAATCCCCCGGCTCCGCCATGAGCCGGGTAGGATTTTATATTTTATTACTATACAGGTTAGTTATATGTATATAATTTCTATAATAAAAATTATAGAAAAAAAATAAACAAACAAAAAAGTAATCAATGAATGCTTATCTCAGTACAAGGTTCAGCTCGACGTGTCTCCTTTGAAGGTCAAAGCTCGACTGATTCTCCAAACTTGATTCTAGAGAGACTGCTTCTGTATTTTTGTCGTCATCAGGAGCGCATCTCGGGTAGGGGCAAGTGCGAGGGAGGGGGAATACTTTAGGCATTCCCTCTGAGGCTTTTTGAGCGAGAAATCAAAAACGTGTCTTTTTATTTTTAACTTAAATTTCATGATTATCTTAAAATTCTTCCGGGCTGTTACAGTACCATGAACTTAATTCGTTCCATGATCTGGTTCGTGGTGTAAAAAGTTCGTTGTAAGAAAAGCAATGTTTTTTTGTCTTTTGTTTTTTTAATCCTCTTTTCAGCCTAAGAGCGCTCGTGAATCCGAGGTTAGTGGTAGGGAAAGTTCGCCATACGAGGCGCCATTGTTATCTTATTAGAAGAAAGTAATTACATATAAAAAAGGGGGAAGGGTAGAAAGAGTTTTACGATGAGCTAAAAATCAAAGGAGCTAGATAAAAATCTATTTATTTTATTGCTCGATTCTTAATCCACGGTGGCAAGAGTATGGTTTTGTAGACCGTTTCTACAGGTGCGAGTCTTACACCCGATTTCACCAACGTGACTTTAACTAAGGTTGATTTTAAAATTAAACCAACTTTTTAGGTAAATTTTATTTCATTAATGATACTTAGGAGCAAAGCGTTGTTTAGCCTTAATTAAATTTAAGTCCCATAAGTATTATTGGTGAAAAAACTTAGAAGTTGGCATACTTGTTGTAAATTGAAGGAGACAATAAAAGAGTGTGTCTTCTGCTAGAATTATAAATTTTTAATTTATTTATAACGAGTAGCAGATTTTTATAAATTGAAGGAGACAATAAAATAGTGTGTTTTCTGCTGGAATTATAAATTTTTAATTTATTTATAACCAACAGAAGACACACTCTTTTATTGTCTCCTTCAATTCAAAAAAATTGACTTAAAAAGAATTCGAGTTGCGTCAAAATATCAAGTTTTCCTTCCGAAAATTAATAGAAACGTCAAGATAGAGCTGGTTGTCTTTATAGTGACATCTAAAATAAGAGATTTCTACAATTCCAATTTCAAGGCGATTTCAAGGCAAGTTTTATAATATAAAATATTTTATTAATATATGACCTCGAATTTAAGTTAGATATGAGAGTACAATTAATATTTCATTGACATATGGTATCTTTGCCAAAATTTAGATTTAAGTGACATAAATTATGTTTACGACTTTCATCACTTCATTTTGATCCATTAGGATAATTACAAAAAACATGAAAAAATAAGTAGATGGGCTATGCTACAAATTCGTAAAAGATATCAAAGTTGTTTGTAGAAATCAATCTAATTAATGTTCAAGTAATTTAACAGAATCCTTTGGGTCATTTATTAGTAAAGTAATGAATAAATTCGCTAGTTGGGTATAATAAATATAATTACAGATTACAGGGAAAGTGGATAGTTTTCAAGACGGGCGCCCCCAATTTGTTAAAATTTCTAGTTTATTTCTGCTTCTAATACTCCGCCATGGCGCCCAACCCCAAGATTATCCAGTTCATTAACCTGACTAACCCAGCTCAAAAAGTAAAACATTTAAATATTTTAAAACCACGATCTCAAAAAACACCCTTATCAATTAAAGAGTAGAAAGGATATTTTTTTATATTTGTTAAAATTTGATCATTAAATTTTTTTTTAATTAAAACTCTTCAATTAAATTGAAAGTTTTTTGCAGAGAGTAGCAGAATTTTTATAAATTGAAGGAGATAATAAAAGAGTGTGTCTTGTGCTGGAATTATAAATTTTTAATTTATTTATAACGAGACTATAGTTTCGAGGGCTTTGCCCTCTTCATCAATTGACAATTGATTCGGAGGAATTGATTTGTGAAAGACATGGTTAGTTTTACTCAAAGAGACCACGTTTCGAGAGCTTTGCTCTATTCATCAGTCTATTACAATTGATTCACAGGAATTAATGTATGAATGGTAACTTACCATACCATACCATACCATACATTAATTCCTGTGAATCAATTGTAATAGACTGATGAAGAGAGTAAAGCTCTCGAAACTATAATCTCGTTATAATTCCAGCAGAAGACACACTCTTTTATTGTCTCCTTCAAAACTCTTTAAATTAATAAATAAATAATAGATTTCAATTCGATAAAAATAAAATCTTGACTAGAATTGTGAATATGGAATAAAAATAAAAGCTACATTTGTGTAAATAAATGGCGTTAGATAAGAGTATATGAATATAATTACATTAAATATTCATTAATATCATGAAGTTCATTATTCATTATAGAATCAAGAACCCATTTTTCTGATACTTTTTTGGATCCATGTTTAGAGTCTGGATAATTTCCTATAATAATATCAGCATTACGAGAAGTTTTTGTAACTATACCACTGGCTAGAGTTATCAAATCACTTATATCTTGTCTTTTAGGATCAGATTTTGGACTTACAAATATGTTTCCACAAAATTGGAATAATTGTAGCCGGAATGTTGGTCCAAAAGAAAGTCTATCTAAACGACATTGTTGAACAGCAGGAGAAAATTCATGAAGCTCATAATCGATTTCTTCAACCCAACGATTTTGTTGTTTACAAGCATGGATCCAATCAAGTGATACAATCCAACATCCTCTAGCTATTGCTTTCAAGAGATTAATTGTCCGACGAGGTCTACCACAAATCAAATGACTGGTACGAGAAGAAACTGTTTCGTCAACAGTGAATCCTCCCAAACAATTGACAAGTTCAGCAACCATTATACTCTCTCTAGAAATGAAAAAAAAAAATTTAAATTAGATTTTAATATTTAATATATTTAAAAGTCTCATATAATATAGTAATATTTCAAAAATTAAATGTATTTATTTTAAATTAGGGAAAAGAAAATTGCATATCATTATGTTAATCATAATAAAAAATAAGCTGACGTGTTCTGATGTGGCCATCCACTTGACTTTACCATACGACCTGGCCCCTCTCTCATATTTAATATTTAATAAAATTATTTATAATCATGTAGGGGGAGGGTCAGATAGGCTAGGCGGTAGCGTGACAGCGAGCTAACCAGGGGACCCGGGTTCGAATCCGACTCGAGGCAACCAGCTAAAATCTGACCCCCGGGGGTATAGAGACAAATTTTCAAAAAAATATAACTAGTATCGTAATTAAACTTATGGCTAGAAAGGCCGAAAAGCCAAAAAAAAAAAAAAAAAAAAATCATGTAGGGGAGGGGGGTTAGTTTTTCCATTTGTAGACTCCTGGGGGCCCACTGATTATATATACAAAATTTGGTTGAGTTTGGTACAAGAGCCTATATTTTCATTTTTTGACCATACACCTCCCCCCATCCCCATTTTGGGCGGTTAGTTTTTGCATTTTTAGACTTCTGGGGTCCCACTGATTATGTATACAAAATTTGGTTGAGTTTGCTCAAATGGCCTAGATTTTTAATTTTTAACCCTTCCTCCACCCCCCCAATTTTGGTTTGATATGCACCAAAATCTAATCAGCTCTTAATCTCAATGGACCAAAATTACGTGTGAAATTTGGTTTCGATATTCATACTAGTTTTTGAGCTAGCTCGTCCACAAAAATTTGGTAACGCACAGACTAACGGACAACCTGACAACCAGACAACCAGGCAGACTAATTAACAGACATTTTGACAAAACAATTATTATCTCGAAAAATGTAATTTTTTCGATGTTCACTTAATAGAGCTTTTTTGTAGAGCGAAATGCCAAGGTTTCGCTCAATTTTTTTAATCAAAATAGTTTCAGCCGTTTTTGAGATATTTCGAAAAAAAGATGAAAAAAAACCCACTTTTTTCATGCACAATTACAATACTTGACCATACCCTGTATGCTAAAGTAAAATTAAAAAAAAAAAAATATTTATTATAATATACATTTTATAATTAAAAGATGTGTATTCCTTGCATTCATGAAATTAAAATTTTTTCTCTTTAAATGAGTCACAAGAAAAATAATTTTTACATTAAGGACGTTCCCTAATATAGCTCAGAAGCAGTTCGCTCTTCCCCCTACTCTCACATGGGCAGAAAGGCAAAAATATTTTCACTGCGTCGTTTCTCGGACTGGCAACATTGAATTCTTACGAATGCTAAAAGACAAATAATAAAAAAAAAACACTTCATGAAACAGCTCAATGCGAAATTCCAGATGAGAACAGTATAGTAAGGTTGAGAGAATTAGCTAAAAATCTCAAATGCACCTGCTGAAGAAGTTTTTTAGATATGGAAAGTGATTTTAGTGTGACGTTGCCAAGTCGTCATCTTTCACTTGCCATGCCATGAGAGAAATAATGAAAACCATCAAAAGTACCTAACCTTTAACATTTTTCAGACAAAACGAATACCGCTTGATACAATTATTTTAACAGGAAAATTTTTGTTTTATATTCAGTTAATGATTCTCAGTTTTTCAAAATAATTTCAAGAAAATTAGGATTGTTATTTAATGAAACAGTCGCTTTAACATCTATCGGTATAGGGTTCGCGTGTTAAATATGCAAATTTCATTGGTCAATATTTACAAATTGAGTCCCGCAAGGACTATTGAAAAAAATTTCTACGCATTAAGGACACTTATAAGTATGTGTATTCAAAGTTTTAAAAGGATTTCAAGAAAATCGATTTATTAGGGAACGTCCTTAACAAATAGCTCATTTTAAATTATTTTAAGGGACAATTTCAGAAATAAAAAACTTCAATTTCTTTTGTTTTCAATTGAAAAATTAAAGAAAACAATAAAAAACAATACATTTTTTGTTATATGAATAAAATGAAATATTGTAAAATTGAATTTAAAAAAATACTCTACGAATTTACTTACTCTCGATGCAAGCTGGTGAAAACTATAGAATTTCTTGAGGTTGATCTCAAATATCTAAAATCATCAGATTGAAAGAGATATGAACTACTTCGAGTGGATCTTGGTGTAAAACTTTGTTTTTGTGGAATAAATAATTGAGAACTTGTTCTTGTATCGGTAGATTTAGTGGAGTTAAATAAATCTCTTTTTATAGGCTTTTTTGTAGATGCTTTTACACTTTTTTTATTTTCACTGGGGTTATTTTTATTTTTTATTTTAGTATTTGTTGTTTTAGGTCTACAAACTCGTTTTGAAGGTGGTCCAATTTCTAATTTCTGAGTATTTATTATTAATGACTCCATTGTTGGTATTTTTAATGATGCAGGCGAACTTGGTGGAGAGCCTAAATCTTCAAAAGAAAGAGCTCTCGGTTGAGTAAAAAGTTTCCTTTTTTTCACTCCAGTAATTGGTTTGGAATCAGAAGAGAATGCTTCTGATAAATAGGTTGTTTCACCTTTGGAACAATTCGTAATACTTAAATCTGTCTCATCAAATCGAGTTTTATCTTGAATGTTTGATGGATTTGATAGATTAGAAAAATCTATGTCTTGTACTTTATTTAAATCACTATTGGTTAAATAGGGTTCGGAAGATTCATTTTCTTTATTGTTTGAACAATTTTCAGTTAATTTTGATATTGTTGGGAAAAGATTGCTACGTACTGCATGTCTTGTTGCAGAAATAATCGAAGAACCTGATGTTTTTGAGCTATCGTTATCAGTTTCATGAATTATGTTAATATTTTTATCTATAGCTTGTGTTTCAATATCAATAGAAGAATGATTTTCTTTTGGGGTATTTAATTTTCTCCATAAACGGACGGCTAATGGTGTTGTAACAATATCATCTGAATTCTGACTATTATTTACAGTCTTCGTTTCAACAATCTTACCATCAGTAAGTAGGTGATGATCCTCTGGATTGAGTAATAATTTAAATGTTTCAAGTCGTCTCTGATTTGGAGATACCGTAGTTTTGTTTTCAGTTTCGATTTGATTTCTAACTTTTTCAAGTTCTTCTCGTTCTTTTCGAAGTCGTTCTTTCATTTCGTTAAATAATTTCAATTTTTTCCTTGTTAATTTTAGTGGCTGTTCATTTTCGAAATCGGGCTGAATTGATTTTACTCTTGGAATTGATTTAAAAAGTTCTGCATGTTCATATTTATATATATCTAAAGGAGGATATAATCTTTCAGAAACAATTTTCCTTGTGTTTTTACATTCTTCAATCCAAAGAACTGATACTATATGAACTTTCCATCTTTTCGCTTTTTTATAAGTTGAGAGTAGTCCTTCATGAAAAATTACATGAGTAACCTGAAAAAATCGAATTTTAAAATTACATAACATAACAAGGATGAGAAAAATAATAAATAAATTGAGTGGATATTGATGAGGCAGTCCAAAAAAAGAAGATAATTTATACTATCTTTTTATTTATAAACCGACGTTTCGGAGGCTATTCCCTCCTTCTTCAGGGTTTTGAAAAGTCAGTGAAGGAAATCCAATGCGACATTCCCCTCTGTCTCCTCTTTCAGTGGCAGTAACAATAATATATTGTATTTCATTCTCAGCAGAATTTGGTTGGGCTGCCACATCAATATCCACTCATTTTCACTTATCAGTCCGTCTCCAAAAATTACTCCAATCTTATGATAAATAAATACATTTTTATTAAATTTAGGCACAACAGCAGCTCCAAGATCTTCTAAAGTTCCTTTTACTCCCCACGATCGATTATCTGCTCCAAATCGCACTTCAACATAAGCAATAACACCTAAAATAAAACAACAAAATTATCTCAAATTAGAATAGAAACACACATTTTATTTTAAATAAGGTGATGTGGACATCCACGTCAAATTATCATACCACTATCGTTCCTGGTATAGTGAAATTAAATCCCCCCCCCCCCTAATTTTGGGTCAATTTCAATTTCACATAGATAGTCTTTTCCGTAACGTCTTGACAGTTATAGGCACACTTCAATTCAGTAAATGCAGACTAAATAAACTGATGTGGTCATCAATATAAATTTACCATACACGCCTTCCCCTCTCTCATATTTAATATTTAATCAAATCATTTACAATCATTTACGGAACCTCCCCCTTCTGAATTTTGGGTCCATTAACAATTAATTATACACGTTTTAAATATGGGACGCTTCTATGGTAAATAGCTTTCTAGTATTATTGTTTTAAAATTTTACTATTTTAATTATTTTTGATATTCTCCCCCTTTGGGTCACTATCAATTTCACATGGAGAATCATTTCCATGAGTTTGTATTGGGTGCATATGCGAAATTTCATACAAATCTATCCAAGGGTCTGGGGTTATTTGATAATTCTAAATTTTGAACCCCTTCCCCATCAATTTGGCCCCCGAACGAAGAAATAATTATTCTCTTTTTCATTAAAGGTCTCTAAAAAGATCGCAAATATTGATTATTCAAACGAAATTCTTCCTAATTCTGTTATTGTCATATTGCCGTGTAAAATAATTAATTTCATAAGAACTTCTTTTGAATAATCAATATTTGTGGTCATTTTGGGAGATTTTTTTGAACACCGTCAATAAACTGTTTAAAAGTTACTTATAAATAGTCAACAAAGTGTCATAAGCTGTCATAAGATATTTATTTCCATGGTTACTTGAAATTAAATTCATTAAAAAGTAATTTTTCACGAAAAAGCTGATTTATTAAGAAAACTTGATGTTTTAGGTATAGGGACATGATATATCGCCTTAAAGCATTTTTCTTCGTCTTTCAATTTATTGAGTAATATACAGGGGGTCTCATTTGAAAAAACGAACTTTGGACCCCTTTTATGAATAACGGAAATAATAGTAATTTAGCACGCCCTGTATAATATGGAGTGGATTTATCGGCGTAAATTAAATACTTAGGGTCTGTCTAAACTAACACCAAAATATCAACTTATCATAAATTGAGACCACTAATTTATTTAAGTTTAATTAGGGCCATGTTTTGGACCATATATAACAGAAATTATTTTTTATCTCGAAAACCGATAGAGATAGGTATAGAACAATATTAACAAAAAAAGTATTATATTAAAAGGGCGGTTCTAAAAACGTGTTAATTTACAGGGTGTTTCATTTATAAAAATAAAGTTGCTACGACTTTTCGATGGAAGCGGAAACGTCGAAATGCTGAAAATATTTTAGATCGATAGAACAGGTAAGAAAATGTAAGGTGCTAAATTTTCAGAAAAATCCTGCGTTCTGTTTTCCATAAAAGTCATTCCACACCAAATCATCCAGGAAAAACCAAATTTGTTAGCCACCACCTCCGATTTTGATGAAACTTTGTATTTTTTCTCTTCTAACATAGTTATGAAAGTATACCAAATTTTATCTCTTTATCTCAACTGGTTTTTGTTTTATAGGACTTTGAAATATTGGCAAAACACCCGTTTTGCCGTTTCGAAAATAACTTGTACTTTCAATGAAAAATATTTGTATCTTGGAGATTTATGGAGCTAATCTTATGAAAATTTGCGGTATTGTTAAGTGAACTGTACTGATTGCAGAAGAAAAGATTGCAACATTTTATGTTTATTTGTTTTATAAAAAAAATATTTTTTTAAGAATGCAGAAGTATTTAAATAAATAATAATCTGTCTAAATTTCAAAAAAATCCTAAGAAAACCCATTTGGCGGAACAACTACCTTAAATTTAGAATCTTTAAAATTTATAATTAGATGTTGATGAAGGAAGTCCAAGGTGGTTGTAAAAAATAAGACTATATCAGTTTTACTATTTTACATTTATTCGATAACCTGGTTATACCAGTCCGTCTCCTAAAGAAAAACTCTATCATTTAAAATTTACCATCTAATTTTCAAAAAAAAATACTTAAGAATTTATTGTAATATTACCGTTTAAAATTCCAGATTGTGAGCATAATTGTGTCGGAGGAAGAGAATCATCATCTTCATCCTCGTGGTCAGATTTCATAATTTTTGGAGTATCCAAACATTCATTACTTAATTCATTTGAAATAGGTAGTTCAGATCTTTCAGAAGTTGTAGATGCATATGATCTAGAGATACTCGGTGTACTAAAGCTTCTCTCAACTAATATATTGTGCGACATTGAATCTTCAGGTTTCGTGTTACTAGAGAGAAGGGGAGAGGAAATTGCTGTTTTCAAAGAAGCAATTCCAGAAATTCTTGGGAGTTTGGTTCTCATTGGAGTTTTAGATGGAGTTATAATTTCTGAGCCAGTTCCGTTATCAGAGCGTATTGTCAAAGGTGTTCTGTATGGGGTCTTGCAAGATTTCTTAGCTGACATCCTTTCCATTATATTATTAAGAAGTCTTAGAGATCTCTCTCCCCCTGGGGAACAATCTCTGGGAGGCATCATTTTTAATAAATCAGGCGATAAATTCTTGCTATCAAATAAATCTTGTGGAATTTTAGATTTCGATGGAGTTTCTTCAAATGATATAATTTGATCTATATTTTCTGAAGAATGTTGTTCTCGTTCAATTACTTTATTTTTTTTTCTTAAAGTAGCAGGTAATAATTTTTTTTTCGACCGAAGAAATTGATAGCTACTATTTGAAGAGGATGTGTCTTCGATAATATTTTCCGATGAGACATGTTTTGCACTTGAATGACTTTTATTGCTGTCAGTAAAGGATGAATCAGATATATGAATTGGAACTGGTTGCCCAGAGAAAAATAAATCAGAAGAATTCGTAAAAGTTTCCATTTTGAGATGTTGTCGAATAATCCAAATTATATATTAACTACAGATTAAAATGATCCATTTGTGGTGAAATAAGTAATTTCAATTCATTGTTATGAAAGATATATAAAGATTAATTTTATTATTGTTACCATGGTACCCTCAAACTCAAAATTAAGCACAATCGTATAAATACTTGAATAGTTTCAAAAAAATATTTATTATAAATATTTATAAGGGTTAATAAACATATACATTATATATAAAAGACTTTTTTAAATAAATTAATAAAAACTTGACAACTATTTTGAAATTGTAAAGCAAAACAATATCCAACATTTGAAATCTAAAAGTTCCTAAATATATTATGGGGGGAAAAAAAACGTAAACACAGTGTACATTTTTGGCGGTATTATTTGAAAAGAGTTGGAGCTTATTATTATTATCGACTTACGTGCTTTCAACTCTGTTATATATAGCTGGGCAAAATCCACCACTTAAAGTATTTGAAATACAAAATAAGAGTATTTTTCGAAATGTATTTGAAATTCCCAAACAAAAATATTCAAAAGATGTTTTTAAATTAATAAAGTAAAGGGGGTGTAGTTTCACAGTGAATAAAATAAAACTCAAAGAGTTTGTATAAACCGTTTTATTTCATTCGCTGTGAAACTACACCCGCTTTACTTTATTAATTAATATCATATGTTTCACCTAAAACCTACACCACTTTCCCTATGTAAAAAAGATGTTTTTAAAATACAGATTGAAAATTCAAAATAATTTTATTTACAAATAAGAAAATAACGATAAAATTCAAGTGTTGCATTATTATAGCTTGTTATTAATATTACAATAAAAATTTTAATTTTATAAATATACTAAATATAATTTTATTAGATAGAACAAATCGACGGTTTGATTTCTGAAGTACACTCAACTTTTTTTTACACCGTTCAAAAAATTTCTCCTTTTTCTGCTTTTTATTATTTTATATTAACAATTTATTACTAAAGCTCATGAAATAGAAGTCCAAACTAGTAAGGGTGTTCGCCAGGGAGACCCTATCTCGCCAGTAGGTATATTGTTCTCGGCCTGCCTGGAGGAAGTAATTAAGCATTTCAAATGGGCTAATGGCTTAAGAGTCAATGGCCGGAACCTAAATCACCTAAGATTTGCCGACGATATTGTATTGATCACTGGTACACCAGATGAAGCCATATCTATGATAAACACACAAAAAAAGAAAGTCATGCGCAAAATAGTTTCGCGCCACAAAACCCAATTTACCTAGATGGGCTCCCACTTGAAGATGTAGAAGAATACATTTATCTAGGCAGAGTACTAACAATGTCAAATGACCTCGCTCCGGAATTGCATAGAAGGAGGAAAGCTGGCTGGACCTAGCTGACTATTCGCACCGTAACTGATGCAACCAATGATTCGCGGCTTAAAAGTAAATTATTTAATTAAACGGTACTCCCTGCACTAACTTATGGCAGTGAAACATGGGCTTTAACAAAGCCCATGAAAACAAAATTAAAACTATCCGAGCGGCACTAGATCGAAGGCTCGTAGGCATAACACTCCGGACTCAACGATTACATAGCCTACATAACACTGATATAAGAAGAATGTCCGGAGTGAAAGAATGCTGGAATTTGTCGACGAGTCGAAGCATAAGTGGGCGGTTCATCTAATGAGAAGAAATGACGAGAGGTGGAACACATCTTTGCAAGAGTGGACTCCTCGATATATAAAAAGACCTCCTTGAAGACCGCCAATCTGATGGACTGACTCCTTGGACTACAGGAACTCTGTTCGACTTCCGGATGGTAGAAGATTAGGGCTGCATTGGAACACAATAGCGAAGGATAGAAGAGCCTGGATGAAAAGTTGGGAGTCGCGTGCGCAAAACCGCAGCACAGAGGAACGGGTCGAATAAGTATAAGTATTATTTTATAAGGGAATTTTTTAAATGATTGAATTAATAATTAGAAATCACATTTACATTCATCTTCTTTTTATACGTTTTTTTTTTTTTTAGACGATGGACGATGAATTTCTGAGGAACGTTTCTATAATACCGCGTGTAAAAATATTCTCTAGAATATAAATGTGAAAGTAAAAAGAGTTGGATGTATACCTAACGTGACCATTTTTTTTGTGTTAGAGCGGGACGCTTACGGAATTTTGTATATAAATAAAAAAAAATGTATAAAAATAACTTTCGGACAATTCACAGACGGCCATTTGACCCAAACTAGTAAAGCATAGCTGGTACTTAAATGTAGAAATATTCTTTATGTCTTATCAAAAGAATAGTTATGATGAATTTTTATTTCCTTAACTTGAGAAATAATTGATTACCCATACAAACTTTCATCCCCTATTTCATCCCCTTCAGTTTTATTTTCGCGACAAAAAGTAGCCTTTTTCATCAAAATCGGTTCAGCGGTTTCGGCGTGAAAACGTAACAAACAAACAGAGTTACTTTCCCATTTATAATATAGTTAGGAGTTAGGGTTAGATATTTCTAAATAAATACACACTAAAATAGATAAATTAACTATTAATATTTATTAAATAAAAAAAAGAAACTTATTTTAATACTTATACAACTATATCCGATGTCTCATCTGGCTGCTCTCGAAACTGACTTTAATGCCTTCATAAAGTAAAAAATAGCGAATGAAAACCGGGAATAATTTTATTGACCCGTGATTCGAAGCATCCGTTGATAAAGTTATACAGTGGACTTCGCGAAGGTGCTTTTTCAATTCATCCATCGCCATAGGTGCTAGCACATTTTCAACAATAGCCTGAGAATTTGTAAGCACATTTAAATATTTGCTCAAAACATATTTGAATTAAATTAAAAGCACAGTTATTTGAGCGAAAGCTATGGTTTTCTTGCACCGTGTGTTACACGCCACGCACCTTCCGCTGCAGCTATATCCAAATCTTTGGAAGTCGGTGAATAGGTTTTTTTGAAAAAATTAAGCTTTGACGAGCTTGGTGCAGAAGCTTGATTGGAAAGCCTGTGTTTTTCTGATTTTAAATGTTTCCCAATATCGCTAGCACCACCATGTCCAACACTATGTGCGGCACTTTTCACACGTAACGTCTGCTTCACCACTTCTTTGTTTAATAAACGGATACTTATTTTGCAAATTACTATTAAAAGTAGACTTGCGTTTAGACATTTTTCCAATGTTATAAACACAAAACCGTCTACGAAAACTACTGCATTGTAATACAATTAGAATAGCGTTCAATGTATAAGAATCACACGGCCTTGTCTCGATTCGCGCGATTTACACTGAGAAAAAATTCTCTTTTGACAATAAATGGGTTTTATTAAATTGTGTTAAAGTAAAATTTATTTGGGATAACTAAATATTCTTACGACAACATAATCTATTTCTTTATTTTAAATAAATGATTTAATAGACTTTGTTTGGGGATTTTATTTTTCACGTTTAAATAACATTTGAAAAAATTTTAACTTTGGAATTCTATAACTCATGATCCTGAATGAATTAAGATATCGATAAGATCAGAACTGACTTTTGTAGGGAATTGAGCGCTCTACAAAAAAGATCTCTTATGATTTTTCGATTAATCCACATTTTTTCTCAGTGTATATAAATCTGGTCGGTTTGCAAAAGCGGGACATTTTTGCTCTCGATGGGGTCAGCGGGACAGACAGCCTGAAAGCGGGACGTATGGTCACATTATGTATACCATACACAGGGCCGCGCCGCCTATGTGTGCGAAGTGTGCGAGCCACACAGGCGCCGGGGCAATAGGGGCGCCGGTGCCAATTATTGCAATTATTTTTTTTTTACTAAAAAAACTACAAAATAAAAATCAAATGTCCGGCAATGCGTTTTTGATAGAAATTAGAACCGACGAAAATTTTGACAAAATTGTAAATGATACCATGAAAATTGTCGAAAAATTAGATATCGAGACTGAATTTGAAACTTCCAAACCCCTAGGACGTCGTAAAACTCCAAAAAGTTTTGATTATGAACACGAAGACCATACTATAAATGATCCAAAAACCTCTTTTAAAATTAATGTATTTTTTTATATATTGGATCAAGCTTTATGCTCAGTAGACGAAAGATTTAATTTGATAAATAATCACAACATGTTTAATTTTGTATTTAAACTGAGTAATGACCAAGATCAAAGTCGATTAAGAACAAGTTCCAATCATTTGCAAGAAAATCTTTCAGCAAATGATGCATTGAATAACATTAACGCCGATGATTTGTGTGAAGAAATTATGTCATGTCGGTCTTTTTTCAAAAAAATAAATAATGATGTGGTGAAAATTCTCGAATTTATATATTTAAGCAATTTGACAGCCGTATGCCCAAAAATTACCATAGCATTACAAATTTTGCTAACTATGCCAGTTACACTAGCAAACGCAGAAAGGCCGTTTTCTAAATAAAAACTGATCAAAAATTACCTGCGCTCAATACTGAGGCAGGAAAAGCTAACAAAAGTAACAATATCTATAGAGGATGCTATATTAGACGATATAGATTACATGAAACTATCAAGGATTTCGCAAACAAAAAAGAGAGAAGAGTGAAAATAAAATTATATTAGGTTGGAGTTGGTGGTGTTTCATGTGAAACACCACCAACTCCAACCTAATATAATTTTAACAATGTTTCACTATAAACCAACACCGCTTTCCCTAAATTTGAGTGAAAATAGTATAATTATGTAGACATTTTTCGGCATTTTCGACTCTTCTTGCTTTTTTTGCAGATTATAACATACGTAATATGTAAGTCATTATAATGTATTATTAGAAAAAAAGCCAGTCATTTTGTAAATATCTTAAATAAAGAATGTACATAATTTAATTCTCATTTTATTTTTCGCAGTAATTGCCAAGGGGACCGTTTATTATCTACTAGCTGCAAGGCCCACCTTTGGTGAGCCTCTTGCTAGCCAAGAGGGCTTCGCCCCCTGGACCCCCGTAACTTGAACACTCCCTCTCCTCCATCTCCAACCACTCCCCATCCCACCGACCCTCTCCCAAACCCCCAGAACTTTTGCCCCACCTCTGATCACCCTCCACCCTAGTAAACCAAATCTTCTGCTGGCCCCGACGATATCCCTGCCATTCTCATTAAAAAATGTGCCCCTGAACTTGCTCCTATACTATCCAAATTATACAATCTCTCCTATAA
This sequence comes from Forficula auricularia, assembly GCA_024734495.1. Lineage (NCBI taxonomy): Eukaryota > Metazoa > Arthropoda > Insecta > Dermaptera > Forficulidae > Forficula > Forficula auricularia. The sequence goes on along the minus strand of JALMQS010000816.1, from coordinate 9,382,138 downwards.
CTCTGGAATATTTCCGGAAGCCTGGAAACTAGCCAGAATCCAACCAATTAAGAAAAAAGGCGATTCTTCCAACATAAAAAACTATCGACCCATAGCAATCACTTCTGTCTTATCCAAAATTATGGAAAAGGCCATCAACGAGCAAGTTCTACGACACTTAGAGTCAAATAAATTTATCCACGATAGGCAATACGGCTTCAGGCAATCCCGGTCGACAGGTGACATCCTAGCATATGTAACTCATATCTGGAACAAAACCTTGGAGGCCGGGAATGAGACCCTCGCGGTAGCTTTAGACATTTCAAAAGCCTTCGATATGGTCTGGCACAAAAATCTTCTTGCCAAATTGACCTCCGTCGGCCTTGCACCGAAACTCTGTAAGTTGCTCGAAAGTTTTCTTTCAGACCGTAGTATTAAGGTTGTCATCGATGGAATATCATCTTCCCCCTTCCACACCAACGCTGGAGTTCCTCAGGGATCGGTTATCTCCCCTACGCTTTTTCTTATCTATATCAACGACCTTCTTAACTTGCCCTCCAATCCGGTACATTGTTACGCAGATGACAGCACCCTACATAACGCCCCTGCATCGCATAAAAACCGTGCAGACATTGCCTCTTCAATTAATTTAGACTTATGCAAACTTAAAAACTGGGGATCCCAAAACTTAGTTAACTTCAATGCAGGGAAAACTCAGTGTTGCCTTATTTCTAGGCGCGTCGACAGAAACCTCCCAAATATATCATTCGACTCAAACTCACTAGAATTCAGGGATAAAATTTCAATGCTAGGCGTAACTCTAGGGTCTGACCTTTCATGGAATGACCATATCTCAACCACTGCTAAAGCTGCAGCGCGCAAGCTTGGTCTCCTATTTAGGTCTAGACGCTGTTATACTCCCAGTCAACTCCTTATGCTGTATAAGGCTCAAATTCGTCCCTGTCTCGAATATGGCTCTCATCTGTGGAGGGGTGCCTCCAAGCATTCTCTTGCCACACTGGATGCAATTCAGAAGCGAGCAATTAAACTAATAGGAGAACCGGCTCTAACCAACTCACTCGACTCCCTGGCTCACCGAAGAGCCGTTTCTGCCCTTTCCCTGTACTACAGATACTATCACGGTGTCTGTTCAGTCGAGCTGAAATCAATTATCCCCCCTAATGCCCTCTTTGCGCGAAGCACGCGGTTTTCTAACGCTCAGCACCCCTCCGCTGTCAAATTGGATAAATTTCGAACAAGCGCTTTCGCCAACTCTTTTATCCCTTTGACCTCCAGAGACTGGAACTCGCTCCCTGCCACCATCTTTCCCGCGACCTATAACCTTCAGCTATTTAAGACCCGTATCCACAGATACCTTCGACCCCCGCCCAACCCATAAAATTCTTTCTTCTTCTTTTCACGATGGAGGGGCCAACCCAGGCCTTTAGGGGTTGCACCTTTTTGGTGTAACTCCTTCTCTCATCATTATCATAAAAAAAAAAAAAAAAAACCCCCCCCCACGCCCCCGCCCTCCCCCAATCACCCCCCCCCCCCCGGTTGCCCCCCCCCCCCCATCTCTCAACCCATGGGGGGACATAGAAACATAGGTACATACAGAGACACAGAATGCCTTTTAGTAGTATGTGATATAGGTACAGAAACAGAGAGAAATGTCCGTCCTTTAGTACCCCTGGACCCCTACATCCCTGACTCCCCACGCCTGGACCCCCACCCCCACCCCCAGGGGGACGGACAAACATAGGTACAAATGCCCTTTAGTAGTATGTGATGATATAGGTACAGACACAGGCTCTTTAGTAGCCCTCTGGACCCCACCTCCCAACCCCCACCCCTGGAAGGAGGGACATAGGTAGATAGGTACATGGGCAGTTACAGAGTCAGGCACAAATGACCTTTAGTAGTATGTGATTTATGAAAATAATATAAAACTAAGAGAACATATTTCGGTCAAAATTTGAAAAAAATAAATAAATTTTTCATGGCGAAACACAACGGTAAAAAAAAAGAGGCTCATAGGTTTCGCACACAGGCGCTACCGAGGGTCGGCGAGGCCCTGACCATACAATTAGATTAAACTCTTGTTTATAGTCTATGTTTAAAAAAGTAGATAAAAAAATACTTACTTTTATCTTATATATATTTTATTCTAGCTATTTAGCTTTATATTGGTAGAAAAATTGAATAAATATATACGTATAATTGTGATAAATAGACGAATAGACCTGTAATAGAAATATAATCTTAAGATATGAGATAATTCGTAAGAATTCACCGCAACGTTTCGAACAAGGCTTTAGTTTGGTAATACATCCATAAATGGTATGTTGTGGATTCTAATATAAGTTTAACTCATTAATAATGCTCAAATTGGGTGCTTCTACCCGAAACCTCTCCATTGATAAATATAATATCTTCTATGATGACTTGGACATGGCCAAGATGCATTGAGAGGCGAATTGCTAAATATCACCTTTATAGCTAACTCATCACGGGATCCAAGGCGATTTGTCCCCCTTATAAGGGCCTATATTTTCTTTATTGGGCCGCATAGGAGGGGGCCTCCTCTTACAGAGAGAAAGTTACATTTAGTTTAGTATATGGTATACAGTGGCATTTCACAAGCAAAGTTAAAATTTTATAGGGCGGGTCATTAAATGACTTGGGATAAATCTCTTGTCACTGGATTTGATTTTTTTTTACATTACATTAACTTTGACCTGCCCTATAGGTATGTTCTTCTATTAAAAGTATAAAAATTCAGCAGAGAACCCCTCATCGCCCTATAAGTGATGTCATTTATAGTCTTTTGGGTTATACCCAGGGCGATGAAGGGGGGGGGGGGGAGATAATGGGAGTAATTACCATTTTCGAGTCCAAATACATCTGAATACAAAATAAAATGATAATACTTTCCCCATGATTCGGATTGAATCAAGTAAAAATTAGTGTATTTTAGAATTTTCACACAATAAAAATAATGATAATTTAATATGTATATAGGTATATAACTATAGTGCTTGGGTTCAATTCCTGAGGGGGTAGGACCCTCTTACAATCAATATAATCATATCTATTAAAATCTTTGATTTGTCCTAGATTCATTTTCGTTATTAAATTGGTTATTTAGCACGAGTTGATTTTGAGAAAAAATTTTATCTTTCTTTCTCAAATAGACACTAATTTCTTTTCATTTATAGTACTAGCCTAAGGGATGGTCTGATGCTGAATCTTTATTTCAGTTAAGCAGTAATTTTTACTATTCCAATCGATTTGAATGGAGTAAAAATTTGTGGCTTTCGTTATATATTGTATGTTTAGAGGTGATTGTCTCAAGGGTTGCCCGAAAAGCAAACTAGTGCTTCGGTTCAACTTCTGAGGGGGAAGGACGCTCTTACATGCAATATAATCATATCTATTAAAATCTTTGATTTGACCTAAATTCATTTTCGTTATTAATATATATAATATCTAATTCCAGTGCTGAACTGTTGAAAGGCGACGACCAAGTGTGAACAGAAAGTTGAATGCGTCAAGGGCCTGCAGAAGAGCATGCCCTTGTTGAAAAATAAAGCGCAAGTTGAAATGCATGTTGAATAGAAAGAGGAAGAAAAAAGAGCTCAAGTGGAGACGTAGCTATACGGATGCTGATTATCACCTTTTTATTTCCATCATTATATAACATACATATAACAAAAATAGCGATGATGGTTGTTTGTTGAAGTTTTGAGTGAAAGATGACAGAGTGACAAATGCAGTTTTTAGGATTTTCTTTTTTTAGATACTTAAACAGAGTATATTATTTATTCAAAAAACAAAATAGGCTCAAACGATATTAAGAAATTAAAAAATACTGAAATAACTAATAAAAATGATATCCAACAATTTGGAATTAAAAATTTTTTTTTTTTTAATGCAATCGAAGGGGTGCACCAGTAAAGAAGCAGCCCCTATGGATCTCGAAAGACCCTTGCATTACCGAAGAGAAGGAAAAGTTGATTAAGTGAGAGGGTGGAGAGGTAGGGTAGTGCTGGGAAAGATGGAGGCTGGGAGAGAGTTCCAGTTCCTTGAAGTCGTGGGGATATAAGTATTGGCGAATGAAGTGGTCGGGCACTTTTCTAATTTGACCGCGAAAGAGTGTTGGGAGTCGGCAAAAGGCGTGCTACGCGCAAAGCATACTTTGGGTGTTGGGTTGATTGTTGATTTTATTTCATCAGAGCACCTGCCGTGATAGTATCTATAGAAAAGGGAAAGGTCAGAGACATTTCTTCGATGAGCTAGCGAGTCGAGGGAGTCAGTGAGGGTAGAATCGTCAATTAGCCTGACGGCTCGTTTCTGAATTGCATCCGGGGTAGCAAGAGAATATTTAGAGGCTCCTCTCCATAGATGAGAGCCGTATTCTAGACAGGGGCGGATTTGGGCCTTGTGGATGGTGAGAAGATGTGGGGGCTTGAAAAATCGCTTGGACCTGAATAAGTAGCCAATCTTCCTTGCTGCAGATTTCGCCACAGAGGAGATGTGTTCATTCCAAGACAGGTCAGATGCGACAGAGACGCCCAACATGGATAGGTTGTCACAAATTTTCAGGGTATTCGAATCGAAGTGAATATCAGGGAAATTTTTATTTTCGCGCCTAGAAATTAGACAACATTGAGTCTTAAAGTTAACTAAATTAAATAATAAAAATGTTTAAAGTTAACTAAATTTTGAGAGCCCCATATATTCAGTTTAAAGTTATTTAAGGAGGTTCTTTCACGACAATCCACACAAAAAGTTTTAGCCTCGTAACCAATCTATAAATATGAACGGAACTAAAATATTAGGTTATGTTTTTTAACGTGACTGTAGCACTCACACTACGAAATCTCTATATGGATACACACATACTTGCCGGATCGTTTCCAAGCCATTGTGCTTATATCCCCTCCACTAAAAATAATCGCCCAAATACATGTTTTTTTTTTGTTTTTTATCTTTATCAAAACTACGTGGTAAATAATATAATTTCAATTTTTTTTAAGTTACTCCAAATATATTATTCTAACAAATATTAGTTTTTTATCAAGATGGTGAAAGTCCTTCAATGAAAAAAAATAAAATAATGATCATATCCCCACCCTTTCCCTATCTACCCTATGTAAAAATGTCATTTTTAATTGCAATTATTTCATGTTTGGTGTGGTAAATCATTTTAACAGTATGTGTATTATGCTTTTAATGACTTATATTCCAAGTTTCAAAGACTTCTTGAAATTTTGCATTTGTGAAAGAACTACCTTAAAACAAATTATATATAACAAACTGACGTGAACTTTACCATACCTGGCCTCACTCTTATGTTTAATATTTAATAAAATACTTTTTACGAAAGAGATTGAGATATCTCAAAAAAAAGAAATAAAAAACAAACACTTTTCATCCAATTACAATACAATACTTGGGCCCGCGAAAACTATTTTACAATTAATGAGGGAAAAACCAAGGCCATGATTATTGGTAGTCATCCTTTTGTCAGGAGGCTTTCTGGTGGTGACCCCCCTAGAGTAAGTGTAAATGGTCACCAGATTCAATATAGCGAGTGTGTCCCTAATCTCGTGGTCATCTTTGACCGATTCTTGACCTGGGAGGAACACATTAATTCGGTCAGTCGACGAGTGTTTCGGGGTCTCCATCAACTTATTAAAGTCAGGCATCTCATTCCATTTTCGACACGTAAACATCTCATCAATTCTTTGATATTGCCAACCATGGACTATTGTTGCCTCGTGTATGGTGACGTCTCTGGGACCCGCGCGGGCTTACTTGATCGGGCTTTGAATGCATGCGTTCGATTTATTTTTGAGATTCCTAGACGCGATCATGTCTCCCCCTTTTATGTCAGACTTGGTTGGCTTAGGGCGACCCAGAGGCGTCTCTACATGCTTGGCAAATTCCTGCATCGCACCTTCATTTCACATCAGCCCGAATACATCTATAAAATGTTCACTTTTAAATCATCTATACATAATCGCGCTTTTCGGGCTGATTCAAATCGTATTCATATTCCGAGTCACCGGTCCGAGGTGGTGAATAGGTCACTGTCACCGCTGCCCGACTGTGGAATTCATTACCTTCATTCACCCGTTCATCTTCATCATCACTTATATTCAATCGTGGCATGTATTCAAGGGGGCGGGTTTCGGGAGTGAGCTTTTTTGGCGTCTCTTTTATGGTGTATCTTTTCCCCCCTGCTGGCTCTCTCACCTACCTTTCGCTGGAGCTTTCTTTTTCGCACACACTTGTTTTTATTTTTCTCTTCTTTGTTTTATGTTAATTATTCATTTTTACTGCTCATATGAGGCAAACTGCCTCAGAGCATTGTGTAAAATTAAATTGTAAGAATTATGAATGAATAAATAAATAAATAAATAAAAAAAAAATACTTGATCATCTTCTGGTATGATAAAGTAAAAACTAAGTTGATAAATCGTTCTCTATAACGGAAATTTATCCTTAATTATATTTGATGGATGTAAAAAAAAATTATATTTTAGAGAAGTCAGAATTTTAAATTTATTCTTTATACAAGTGTTTATTATAGAAATTAACAATTAACAAAAAAAAAAAATAATAATAAAAAGTAAGTAGATCTTATTAAATAAGACATTAAATACATATTATTATTTCTCTTATATATAAAATAATATTAAATTTAATTACAATAAAATTAAATTAGCAAAAATTATTAACCAATTAATCTTAATGTTTCAATTACACATGAATTATATTGAAGAGATTTTTGAATTCTTTTCCACCCTTCTAGTTGACTTGTATTTAATTTTTCTAGAAAATTTAAAAGATCTTTATTTTCAATTATTAAATTTGTATGAATTTTAAGAAACAATGAAAGATAAGACTGAGCAAGTTCAAAATTTTGATTAGAGATAAACATAAATTCAAGTAAATACATAAATTCCAACATAATAGAAATTGAACCTCCAGCATCAGGTGATAAAGATGAAATTTCAAAATCTAAACTTGAAGGGCCATAATTTTTCAATTTTTCAATTAATGTTATAAAATCTTTCTTTTTATTAGTGCTAGACTCATCCATCATTTTTCCGAAAATTGTTAAATTGTTTTTTAAGTTCAATTTTTTATCTGTTTCCATAATATCATCATCAGGATTTGACAAATCAAATTTAAGTTCTAATGATGGTAAAGTTGGTAGAAAAAATGGAGCTTCTTTAGGTTTTACAGGAGCTTCTTTAGGTTTGTTTCTACTTTTTATTAAATCAAAATTAAGCAAATGTTGCCACCGAGAGGTGGGTAATAACGATAAACTAACGAGTTGATCGGTAATTTGGTCGACGGATATATATTCATCGTCAATGGAATGTATTTCCTTTGAAGATTGCAGCTCCTGGTTAAATTCACATAAGTTAAATTTAACAATATTCTCATCAGCAACATCAGTAACAGGTTTCAAAGAAACGTGAGAATATAATGTGTTATTAATCCAAAGAAAAATGCCAACATGATTCACATGTGATGTTGCTAAATATTCGCCAGAATTAGAAAAAGATATCGATGTACATGCAGATTCAGTCTGAAAATGATAAATAAATTTTATTAATATAAAAATCGAATTTTTTAAAATAATTACTTACTAAGATTCAAGTAATTTTTGGTGAAGGACTGATAAGTGAATTGAGTGGATATTGATGAAGCAGTCCAAAATTCAAATAAAGAAGATAATTTAAACTATTTTTTTATTAAATTTATAATCTTCTAATTAATATATCAAAGAATAATTAACATATTAACGAGAATTGTTTTTGATCGCGCTTTTTAAACAAGATATATAGCGCGAGACTACTGCTGGTTGAGGCTATTGGAGTCTGCTGAGTCTAAGTCTGGACAAGAGAGAATGAAAAAGATGTGATCCATTTAGCTATAATCCAGCATCATTTCGCGATTAGCCCGCATGACGCTTTTTATATCAAACTGTTATGGATCACCAAATGGATTTGTAATCTGATATGTTATATCAGTGTTTCTCAACCAGTGCCGCGGAACTTTAGTGTGCCGCCACTGCTAGGCAGTGGTCCCTCCCGAATTGAAATTTTTTTTTTTTTTTTACATTTCCTTATCCATTGACACTACATTTAATCCAAATATTTATTTGATCATTTGAACTGAAGAGGTAGTAACATTTTACAGGATGCAGAATGTCCTATGATAATTTTATAGGTACATCAATCAATAAACCAAATAAAATTATATTAATTTATTTTATTGTTAGTGTGCAGTCAAATTTTTAAATTATTAAAAGTGTGCCGTGACGAAAAAAAGGTTGAGAATCACTGTGTTATATATTCAATCTCTCAGTCCAGCGCGCTCGATCTGTTAATACGTGTGTTAGGTGTTTGGTATTAATTAATCATAATTTTCCTGTATTTGATTCGATCGCGAATCGAATGCAGGTAATTTTTGTCAAATATTAAGTGAAAATAATATCCGAATTTATATATTTCTAACTTGAAATAATGAAGTTAAATAAATTTATAATTTTCTCATTAATATATCAAAGAATAATTAAGATATTAAAGAGAATTGTTTTTGTTTTCATTCCCCTGTCACATTTTCCTTCACTGACATTTCAAAACCCTGAAGAAGGAAGGAAAAAGCCTCTGAAACGTCGGTTAATGAATAAAAAAAAGTTTAAATATATTCTTTATTTGAATTTTGGAATGCCTCATCAATATCCACTCAATAATTACTTACTCTCTAATTAAAAATACTACTGGCAAAAAATTTGTATTTTTCAACTTCAAGGGTCACTTTTTTTTAAATAAATTTAATAAACCGAATTATTTATTTATTTATATTTATTCAGTAAAGAGTTTCAGTCCCAATGGTTACTTACTTTTAAGGCAGTTCTTTCACAAATGCAAAAATTCAAGAAGTCTTTGAAACATGGAATATAAGTCATTAAAAGCATAATAAACATACTGTTAAAATTTTTACCACACCAAACATGAAATAATTGAAATTAAAAATGACATTTTTTCATAGTGTAGATAGGGAAAGGGTGGGGATATGATCATTATTTTATTTTTTTTCATTGAAGGACTTTCACCATCTTGATGAAAAACTAATATTTGTTAGAATAATATATTTGGAGTAACTTAAAAAAAATTGAAATTATATTATTTACCACGTAGTTTTGATAAAAAACAAAAAAAAACATATGTATTTGGGCGATTATTTTTAGTGGAGGGGATATAAGCACAATGGCTTGGAAACGATCCGGCAACTATGTGTGTATCCATATAGAGATTTCTCTTAGTGTGAGTGGTACAATCACGTTAAAAAAACATAACCTAAAATTTTAGTTCCGTTTATATTTATAGAGTGGTTATGACGCTAAAACTTTTTGTGTGGATTGTCGCGAAAGAACCTCCTTAAGTAGTAAATCTTGTTTTAGTCTATGAAAAAAGTCAATAATTTTTCATTTATCTTCATACATTTTACACTAATAGTGATTCAGATGAATCAATTTATAATGATCTATTATAGATATATTCAACTGAATCTACTCATATTGAAATCTCCAAAAATTAAAATGATATTTACTACTGAAGATTGTCAATCAATGGGGACCGAATTACTGAATAAATATAAATAAATAATTGATCAAATTCTTAAAATTTATATTAATTATGAGACAAATAAAACCCCGGCTGTTAAAAGAATACAAATTACATAGTAACTTGATTTTTGGAAAACTATTTAAAAAAAAATAATACCTCAAAATAGTCAATGAGTAGACCAGTTGGAATATCCCATACTCTTATTGAACAATCCATTGATGCACTTATTATCCATTTGGAATCAGGACTGAATGTTACATCAGTTATTTGAGAACTATGACCGACAAATTCTCGAATTTTGTTTTTGGTATCTAAATCAATCAATAATATCGAGTAATCATCAAGAGTTGCAACCAAAATTGAACTTTCATGTTGTATTCTGAAAAATGTAACTGAGTCTTCCAATTCAATTATAGAAGAGAGTTGATTTTCTGAAAAATAATTAAAAAAACAATGAAATTATTTAAAATTTTTATTTTGTATATCTAATGAATAATATCAATAATTTTTAATGAAGATTCTTTAAGGTAGTTGTTCCGCCAAATGGGTTTTCTTAGGATTTTTTTGAAATTTAGACAGATTATTATTTAAATATTTCTGCATCGATTGGTGCCAAAACGAAATTTATGAACAATATAGTTCCGGAAATATTAAATTTCAAAAATAGAGTTTTTCAGACTCTTATACATTGCACTATACGGGATATCGGAAAATTTAAAGAAACCCTTCTTAACATTTTTATAAAAAACTAAACCAACATTAAACAATAGCCAATACATATTTTAAGACAATTTTGATTCATAGTTACAACACAGTTTCTGAGATAATAATAAATAAATAATGAAAGATGTATAAAAAAAATTTACACTAAAAACAATTTTGCAACAGCGCATTTATATAACCAGCGACAGATGTATAAAGTGAGCATGCGCTAGATTTTTTCAAAATTATAATTTTCATAAGGTGTAACGTAGGCGTTGATTAGATTTGTTAAAAAATCATTTAATTGATTTTTATAGAAATTTTTGAACTTTTAAAATGTATTTTATCTGTCATTTTAATATAAAAATATTCAATCTCTTACAATGGTGCCAGATTTGTCAAACGAGCACGGGATTGGCTAGAATCGGTACATAAACAGCAAAAAGTTTTGGGTTTATGAATTATGAATCCTTATTGTCTGTTCTATATACTCTAGCATTAACTTTTTGCTAGTATTGTCGCGAAACAACTACCTTAAGAAATCATAGCGAAATTGTTGAAAAGATTTTTTTCTTGCCGAGAGTAAAAGAGTTGTTTATTTTTAAGAGAAAATCGAAAAGGGTGACTCCCTGCTATATGCAAATAAATATACGCACATAAATATAAATGAATATTAAACTAAGGGAATGAGGTGTAGGTCTATAGTGAAATATTTGTCAATTAAATTTAAGGTTTTTTGTGATGTTTCACATTTATAAGATGAACAAGGTTATAAAAACTCAATATATTTCGGGCTATTTATCCATCTTATGTTAACTCCTGAAGATGGGCGAATAGTCCGAAATAGTTATATTCACTTTTTCAAACTTTTTTAGCTGTGAAACATCACAAAAAACCTTTAACTTTAATAATGGATTATATATTAATATATATAAATGAAATTTTATTTGTTAAAGATTTTAGTTTCAATTGATTGGACTTCAATCTTTTTTATAAATATTTTATTTGTTCCTTTCATTTAAACTGAAATTCAACTGAATGAAAATTCGTTTATAAGGAATGATATTGGCTTTAAAGAACAAAAATTAATAATTAAATTTTATACAATTAATATTTTTTAATATCTTCGATTAATTTGGATAATATGTGGATTCTTATTTTTAAAATTTATATTGTCAGCTTTTATAAACCAATTATAGACTTAGAGAGCTCAAAATGTCAAATTTTTTCATAGAGAGAAACAAAGAGGTTGTCCTCTGCTTGATGCAAATAAACATACAGACATGTATATAATATATATATATATATATTATTTATTTGTTTGAGACTATAGTTTCGAAGGCTTGCCCCTCATCATCAGACTTTTTAATTATAAATATTATTTTTCATGGGATCAGCATCAGTTTAAAAAATTTTAATTCTACCTGGCTCACAAGCTGAGAAAGAAGGAAAAAATTTTCAGTATCTAAACTTATACTGATCCCATGAAAAATAATATTTATAATTAAAAAGACTGATGATGAGGGTAAAGCCTTCGAAACTATAGTCTCAAACAAATAAATAATAATATATATATATATATATTATATGTGTTTATTTACATCAAGCAGAAGACAACCTCTTTGTTTCTTTCTATGAATCAACTCTGCTACTCTGGGCAAAATAAAAACTTTTCAATTAAGTCAAATTTTTTGGTGTAAATAACCCACTTTGGGTTTTTTGGAGATTGTCGCCTTTGATTCCACACTTCATTTCGCAATTAAAAAAAAAATGCTAACAGAAATACTATTGAAATTTATATAATAAAGAAAAATGGTACTTACTAGATTTTTTAAAATGCCAAAATTTGATACAATTATCATTTCCACCCGAGATTACATATCGATTTAAATTATCGATTTGAAGACCTCTAACTACTCCATTGTGTGCAAAAGGATTTCCATAACTCAATCGGTGAATTCCAGATTGAATATTAAATCTTTCCACTTGTCCATGATTATAACCAATGAGTACAAAATTTCCACATTTAGTTAAACATACGCAGGTGGCGTTGATTCTATCAAGATTATCGCAAGATTTTTTTGTATTTTTCAATTTTAATTTGTACTCTCCCATTTTGGATTTATCATAAGACCAAGTAGTAACAATGGACAAGTCTCGATGAATAGCAGCGATATTATCCCAATCTTTTTCTCTGGTCCTTTCAAAAGCAAATGAAACGATAGGAGGCATTTTTAAAGTATCTTCTTCTTCCAGGATTTTCTTTCTTTTTGATTTCTCTCTATTAAAAGAAGCAATTCCCAAACTTCGATTCAATGTTTCGGTTACCGTAGAAAAGAGTCGAAGAGAAGAATCATGACCTGCACTTAAAAGAATGTCTCCATTCTCGGAATAAAAGCGTATAAATGTTGGAGGAGAACTATGTCCTTCTCTATGCTTTAATAATCTTGCACTACCATCCACCATATCCATAATCCACATTTTAACACTATTATCGGGAGAGGATGTAATAAGTATAGGCTCATTTTGAAAAAAGTGAGCCCCAGTTACTGAACTTCTATGAGCGTTCAACTTTTGCGAGTGAATCTTACGTTTGTTCAAATCCCAAAATACAAGATGACCTTTGGGAGTTCCAGAAACAAGAATATCGTCTTTTGTTTGGAAAGATAAAGAAGTAACAGATCCCCAATCTTGGCTAAATTCAAAACAAGATTGGTCATATTTTAAATTATGGAGAATAATTTTACCATTAGCTAAACCAACAGCAACAATATCAATTGCTGTTGGAGAGGCTTCTAAAGCTGTAATATGACAGTTCCATCCTTTAAAAGTATGAACTAATTTTAAAGTTGAAATATTCCACAATTGCATAGATCCTTGTGCACTTGCTAGTAAGATTTTATTTTCATATGCATTTGGATGTACAATAGCAGTGATTTTAAAAGAGTCTTTATCAAACGTTAATTCCGAGTAGATTTCTTGCGATTTGATAATCCATATTTTAAAAATATTATTTCTATCTATGGATATAAGATAACGTCCAAAAGGAAGTAACAATTCGATTGGATACTCGTGTCCTTTATAAGTATTTCTTAATTCATTCCCTCTTCTCCAGGCATAAATTGTATTTTTACATGTGCTATAGATGTAATGTTCATCTCCAGCAATGCATGAGATTACATCTTCGTGGATAGGACTAACAGTTAAAAGTTTTAAATGAAAAGCTCCATAAATGTGAAAAGCTCTTCCAACACATGTCACAATAAGATATTCATTTCTGGATTTTATATATCGTAAAATAAATGGAATGTGATTGGAAACAAATCCAAGGGATTTGTATGGATGAAATATATTATTGCTGCTAGACATTATATAAACTAAAATAAAATAGAAAAGATATTAAAATAAAAATTTTGATAATAAATGTATGGCCATATTTATAACTTACCTAAATGTTAAAAGAATTAAATATTAAATTCTTTATATTATAAAAAGAAAATCAAAAACATTTATCATATCTACTAGTTTTGATCAAATTTTGTATAATTATAAAATCAAGTAAATCAGAGTTTTTTTTTAACTAAGCAACATGTGCTCACAAAACATAATATATTTGTGTTTCGTGTAAAGCGTAAAGGTTATCAAAAATTCAGCTACCTCAGAGTCATCTGGCGAGGGTTCGATGGAGCGGAATATTTGAAAAAACTCGCATCGCTAATATTTTATATTTACTTTATTTGGATATATCTTTGGTTTTTATTAGTTTATCACAACAAAAATATGAACGCAGCATTATATTTATATATATTTTATTTATATTTATTTATATTTATTTATATATATATATATATATATATTATATCTTATTAAACGAGCAACAATTGCATATACAGGTGTGCCCCCCAAATTTCTGGAGGAAGAGGGTCAGAAATTTTTGCAAAATAAGCATTATATGCTAAAAATAAATTTTATTTAAAAAAAACTAAAAAACACTCTTCTAAAAAGTACAAAATAATGTAATAAACATAAAGTGAAAAAGTGTTATTTTTATATAGAGATATAGCTTATAAAAAATTTATTGTTTTAGTATTCTATCGCAAAGTCAATTTTTGTTATATATTAATTTTTCTAAAGATGATAGACTAGGTAATTTGTTAATACAAGTCTTCTATTT
>JALMQS010000816.1:9297022-9361876 GCA_024734495.1 Forficula auricularia | reverse complement strand
AAAGATAACATGATATTTAACAGAATTTATTTTAATTTTAATATGATGGACAGTTATTTATGACATAAAGTGTGAATTATCAGAAGGATGGAATGGCTTTAGAAATGACTGACACAGATGGGGACAAGGGCTGTGATCAGAAAGATGCTGAAAATATAATATATGTATAATTAAACTGATGGGAATGCACGAGGGGTGCATAGCGAGTGTTTAACTCATTTTCTATTTAAAATAAATAAAACTAAAAAATAAACCCACACACACCCTCATCGCACTCCAATTCAAATTAAATATCATTGATTAAGATGTCAATTATTGGTGAAGTTTTGATGTCTGTTTGATTGCTCAAGACGTTTGATGGTAGGCGTCTTTAATTCAGCTGACTCCACAAATCCACTCCTACTTTTTGGAATAAAATGTAAGGGAGGGGGTTACAACAAATGATCTGCAGCTGTAATTCAAATCACACCAATTCAGACAGAAGAGACTATATAAAGAACGTGGCGTTGATTGAGATCTGCCTGCTGTCTGATTGTAAATGATTGACAGTCATTACATTGTAATTTGGTATACACAGCTCATGTTGTTGGTTTTATTATATCGATTTTGTTGTTAATCAATAACGGGGTGATATTAAGTTTTCAGAAACATATTAGTTAGGTAGTTGAAAATGGAAATAAAGTTTTTTAAGTTTTCTACACGAGGCTGTTATCTATAAATTGTCTTTCTGAATATTGTCGATCAAGTGCAATGGGGGGTAATTAGCATATTCATGGTTATAGTGTTCTAAGGTTAAAACGTTTTAACCTTAGAACACCATAACCATGAATTAGCTTATCATCCACAAAATAAGCGATAATACCAATACCACTCCCGACACTTGATCGACACATTCAGAAAAGGTAATTTATAAAATAACAGCCCCTTTATATTCCATCATCCCACAAAAGAAAAACTTTAAAAACTTTATTTCATTTTCACTAAATAACTTTATAGCTTTTAGTAGTTTTGCAAACTTGTTACATTTACCTCTAATTTTATAATAGAAATAACCTTCATCCATATTGCTAACAATATAATCGATATAATAAAACCAACAACAATGAGCTGTGTATATAAATTGTACGTAATGACTGTCAATCATTTTATATCGGGCAAACGGGCAGATCTTTCAATCAACGCCACGTTGAACATAAGGAGACTTTCCTCACCCAATATAGCAAAGGCTTTAACCTGGAAGTCACTCTCCTTTAGTTATACCTCGGCTTTTGCAGATCATTTGTTTGACCACAACCATTCACCTTCATCGACCAACCCTCCTTTACATTTTATTCCAAAAAGTAGGAAATTGGATTTATTGGAGTCAGCTGAAATTAAAAAGGCTATACACCTTAATCAAAACATCTTGAAACAATCAAACAGACATCAAAACTTCAACAATAATTGACATCTTAATCAACATATAATTTGAATTGGAGTGCGATGAGTGGTGTGTGGTGGGTTTATTTTTAATTTTATTTATTTTTTAAATAGAAAATGAGAGATTAAATTTTCGCTATGCAATCTTCTACGCATTTCCCATAGTTTATTGCCTTTCTTTATTACATATACATAATTTTCGGCAACTTTCAAATATAAATATCTTTTCTTTGTCCCAGCCCTTTGTCCCTACATCTAATAAATGGTTTTCTAAATGTATTCCATCCTTTGATAATTTTCATATTTACACTATGTCATAAATAACTGCCCATTTATTAAATTAAAATAAATTCTGTTAAAAATATCATGTTATCTTTAGTCAATGCTCTGACGATGAGTTAAGAGCCTGAAATATATAGAGTAAACTAAAAAATCTTGTATTTTAATTTTTCTCCTTGTGAAACACCACCAACTCCAACCTAATTTAAATTTAAACACAAATGGAACAAACGCATTCGCTAATTCATTTATCCCTATGACTGGAACACTCTTCCCAATTCCTGGATTTTTCAATCCATTAAGATCCGCCTCTACACATGACCCATTGATACCAACCCAAACCTTGTAATTCCCCCTTTTTTTCAATGATGTGAGTCGACTCCATAGCTTAGAGCAGAGTGTTCTTCAACCTTTGTCATCTCGCGGAACCCTTTTTTGAGATAATTTTTTATGGAATCCTTCGTTAGTAGCAGACCCACAGATTTGATTTTAGGGGGGAGGGGGTGTCGATTCCATAATATTACATGTTATAAACAAGGTGCGTCCCTGTCTTTGTTATAAAAACTTTATAATATAAGATATAAATTTTCATTTATTCAAACAAAAAGATAAATATTCCATATAAAGTATTTGTATTATACATCGAATTTTAGCATTGAGTCGTGGAACCCTTAAAGCGTTTGAGTGGAACCCTACGGTTCCGCGGAACACAGGTTGAAGAACACTGGCTTAGAGGTATTGCTCTGCGTCTCTAATCATTATTAAAAAGAAAATAACCACGAATCGTAGTGGCATTAAATTGTAAATCACAGTCTCAGCATATCTTTAACAGTCATATGAATGTTTAAGTTATAATTTAGCTAGTCTGAATCCTTTGTTTTCTTGAACCCGAAGAAAATATTTTTTTTTTAAGACATTTTCTTCAATATAAATAAATCAAGTTAGAAAAAAAATCAAATCAAACGATATTATTGTATTTATCAATGTATTGAACTTTCTTTTTAACTATAGTTTATCTCCTAACTATCAGTTCATTAAGTTCAAAGTTCATAAAAATTTCCATTCATAAGTTATGATTTGACCTTTCGATCCTTAAATATACAATCGAGCATATATAATTTTTAATTATTTCTGTTGAAAAGTGACTTTTGATTTTGTCGAGCTAGTTTTATTTATAATTTAATAAATTAAATTACTATCTTCATCTTTCTGGGTCATTTTTAGTGAAACTCTTAAAATATCAATACAATATATATATGTAGTTATATACTGTACAATGACCTTCATAAAAAATATATTTTGATTTAATATCATAAGAGCGAAAGTCTCCATACTGAAACAATGTCGGTCCAGAAGATGGTATATTCTAATACAGTTTGTATTTTCATTCTACTCTCATTAGGTAAGCAAAAATGAGAAGAAACTTTAAAAATTTATTAACTGCTTATATTAATGATTGAATTACATTAACAAATTAAAAATGCTATATGATCAAAAATTTATAGACTTTTTAAAAGGTATAATTAATGGTATTTAAAAAAAAAAACTTTATTGCAGAGGAAATAAATTTTAGTTAATTAAATTGATTTAAAAATTAAAATTTTTATTAAGCAATAACACAAATGTAATTTTAAATTCTTATGTTGTGCGTGAGCTTTCGGGCTATTCTCTGCACGATTTTGATCAGAAAAATACTGATCGCTTTTCGAATAATGATTTTAAATACAATTAATTAACTTTGATATACTAAAATAGAAACTTGAATTTTTATAGATTTCTATAGATACATATTTATATATTTTAAATCAGGAAGAATTTATTGAACTATATTTTTTGTGTTCTTTTTTATTTTAAATATAATGAGCTTTTCGGACAACTTGAAGTATCCATCCTCAGCAAAATACCAATTTATAGTAACAACAGAGAATTCTATAAATTAATATTATGTTGAGAATGGAGACTTAAAAGATGTCTGAAAAGTTCATTGTTATAAAATAATATACAGGGTGTTTCTAAATTGATCCGAAATATTTTAAAGTGTGATTTTCTGTAAAAATTAAGGGGAGCCTTTCATATAAATTTTTGTTCAAAACCCCTTCCCTTCCTAGTTACAGCCCTCC
Source organism: Forficula auricularia (assembly GCA_024734495.1). NCBI lineage: Eukaryota > Metazoa > Arthropoda > Insecta > Dermaptera > Forficulidae > Forficula > Forficula auricularia. Next base: position 9,358,058 of record JALMQS010000816.1, on the reverse strand, counting down.
AAATTTAGGGGTGGGGGAGAATTGTTTTTATTTAATATATCCAATATGGAAGAATTTAGAAGAATGAAATTTGGCAGATAATTGATGCTAATAAAATAGCAGTTTTTGATGATTTTTATAGCCCTAAAATGTTATCACAAGAGGATGGAGAAATCAACCCCTATAATAGTTTGATTCAAAACTTTTTAATGCGCCTATATTTTCATATTTAAAAACTTGATTTAAAAAGACGGATTCAATCTGCAACTTTTTTATGTTTTGACTTTTTGTCTTAAGATTGTTTGTCTGATCACAAAAAAAATAAAATAATACTTAAACCCTTTTCACATAAATTCATAGATTGGTTATTATTTGTTAAAAAAAAAATCAGGTAGGCTGATAGTTTTTCATCCTCTTGTGATAACATTTTAGGGTTACAAAAATCGTCAAAAACTTCCATTTTTCTAAATTCTTCCATATTGGATATATTAAATAAAAACAATTTTTCCCCTTAGTGCTGTAACTTGGAGGGAAAGGGGTTTTGAAAAAAATTATATGAAAGACCCCCTTAATTTTTGCTGAAAAATCACACGTTAAAATATTTTGCATCAATTTAGAAACACCCTGTATATATATTCCAATTAATTCTTCCTGTCTTGCCAATTTAAAATAAAATAGAAATTTTAATTTAGAATTAACTTATTATTTGATCATATTAAATAAAATAAATTTGGGAATGCAAAGTTATAATTGATGGTAAAGTGTGATGCCATCGAGTGCTGTGCAGCGGTCAATTTATCATCGGCTTTCGAACAAGAGGTGCGTCAAGGATGTCGAATTGCTCGAGGTACCTGTTTGTGTGGTATTGGCTACGCTTCCGAATATCGCTATGCATCAATCGATGAATGTCGTAAAGTACTAAAAGGTAAATAAATGTTTAATCTTATATTAATTTTTTACTTTTTTAATACTATATACAAATTCTATTGATTTATATATAATTTTTTTGTAGTTGCATAAAAGTGGAGATTTTTGGTTCATATAGATTTATAAAATATTTGAAAATTAACAAGATAAAACTTATTAAATTGGAAGTTTTTGCCGAGGGTAGCAGAATTTTTATATATTGAAGGAGACAATAAAAGAGTGTGCCTTCTGCTGGAATTATAAATTTTATTTATAACAAGACTATAGTTTGGAGGGCTTTGCCCTCTACATTCATACATTAATTCCTGTGAATCAATTATAATAGACTGATGAAGAGAGCAAAGCCCTCGAAATTATAGTCTCGTTATAAATAAAATTTATAATTCTAGCAGAAGACACACTCTCTTATTGTCTCCTTCAAAATATAAAAATTCTGCCATCCTCGGCACTAAAACTTTCAATTTAATAAGTTTTATCTTGTTAATTTCCAAATCTATATGAACCAAAATAATATTATTGTCTCCTTCAAAAAAAACTTATTATTTTAAGGAGAGGTGGGCTGTTAAATAGTCTTTTTCTCTCATCTGAAAGTTGTTTTCGGACTTGACCATCCAATGAAAAAAATTAATTTAAGTTTATAACTATTATCAAATAGTAAGGCATTTTCCCTACGAGCTTTTTAATATCTTTAGAGATGGATCTTTAGAGGTGGAAGAAAACGATAAGAGGAATAAGATTGGACAAAAATACAATGTTGAAAAGGCTCCTTTATGCTGACGATAAAGAACTCAGAAGATTAACTCCTAATGGCGATATTTCAACTTAATAGAATAAGCAAAAAGTTTGGAATGAGTATCTCGAAAAAAGAAAACCAAGATAATGGCTTTCTTAAGATAGTAATAAACGATTACCCCTAGAACAAGTAATGTGCTTTAAATAATTTGGATTCGATATCAGTTTTTTTACATTTTAGAGATAATTATAATAACAACGGATAGATTCTCAAAGACCTGCGGAATAATTCATAGGCATCTAAAAATAAAACTAGGAAAGAAACAGGAATAAAATTTTACAGAACGATTGCGGTCCCAACTTTATTATACGGATGTGAGACATGGAAGTAGGAGGGGATCGCATCTAGGCAGCAGAAATGAAAATGTTAAGAAAAGAATGGCAGATTATAAAGATCGACGGTACCAGCACCTGGCACAGATGTCGACTGCAAGTCTCCCACTAAAAGCATGGGAATACCTTCCAAGTTGGAAGAAGAAATTTGGTAAGACCGAGGAAGATGGGTGCTGCGAATAGGGCACATGGCCTAATCCTTGATGAAGATGATCATTAAGTTTGGACCCTTCTTATGGATTAATCCTGAGATGTTAATAAATACCTATATCCATAATCACATCAAAAATAAATATCTAAGATGCACACTTTCAATATCAAAAAATTCTGCTGAATCCCTGAACATGAAAACAGTTCCAAAAGTGGAAGCCAAAACATCAGAATAATAGTAGAAAATATTTCATATATTATTTAATTTTTCCAATTTTCTCTTTCAGATCACGAATCTGACTTAACTCAAAAAAAAACAAAAATTAAATAAATTAAAAATTATTTAAATGAAAATAGAAATTTTTAAGATTCATGAACAAATATAATAATAGCATTTTAAATTTTGAAAACTTATTTCAATTCATGAATAATATTTAATCAATCAGTCAGACTTGGTACTAATCTTGATTAATTGGGTAGAAATCATTAATCTCTTTATAAAAATAAAAAAACTTAAAACTAAATATTTTCTTTTTAAGGCCGAAGAGATGATGCTTGTCAACAACAACCTTGTTTAAATGGAGGAGCCTGCATTCAAATTATCCCCAGTCCAGGATACAAATGCAGATGCGAGGGAACTAATCATTATGGCAATCGATGCGAGAATTGTAATTTTCTTATTTCTAATACTAGTAATTAAATCTGTTTTATTATTATGTATATGTTTCAGCTTGTTCAGCCTTGGGACACGGGGAAGCACTTCCTTATGAATGTATAGTATTTTAAAAATCAACTAGTCAAGAATCATATCAAGATCGAAACAATAATATCAACTTCTTTTTTTTGTTAAGGGAGAATGGTGTAGGTTCTTGGTGAAACATATTAAATAAAGTAAAGAAATTTTTATTGAAAAATGTTTTTTTGGAACTTTTTCAAAAAAAATTTTAAATATAAAATACTAGGTAGGTTTCACATAGATAAAAGATCAGATGCTTGTTTAGCACGACTCAATATATATTTCGGGGTATAAGCCCATCTTCAGGAGTTCTTTTGAAACAAGCATCTGATCTTTTATTTATGTGAAACCTTCCTAGTATTCTTTTTTTTGTTTTAAATTGTAAAATATTAAAAGAATAATAATTGATAAATAAAATTAAAAAGATCTTATGTTTAAATTGAAACAAATTAATTAAATTGCTTTCATTTTTATATTTTTCATTATTTGAAAAATTAAATACAATTAGAAGAAATTACAGCACAATTATAACCGAATGTAAAGAAAATTAGGACTGCAATTGTAGCAGTACCCACAGCAACCTCGGTAAATTAAAACTGTTTTTGTTTTCAAGGAAATTTTTTTAACTATGTCTCCAGTTAAAATAAAATTATACAAAAGTTTGATTTGAGATATGACAATTATAAAAAGTAATATTGTATGGGTATTAAAATCTGGAGCCAATTTTATATCAGTATACAAAATATGAGCATATCCAGTTACAATAATTGGTTCAATAATATTGATACCAATTATATTAACATTTTATAAATATACAATACACGTAAATTTCCTTAAATTTGATAAATATACACACACATTCAACATTCACCTATATAACAAACATACAATTTGGGTATCTTCAGACCCAATAATTTTTCCATTATGCAACATTATTTTATCATTCATACATTAATGTAATGTTCAAATTAATGTACTAATATTATTTATTATTTTCTTTCATGATTATAATAAAATTAATAATTAATCTTGTGAATTTGTAAAGGTCAAAAATAATTTTAACCAGAATTTTTATAAAAAATATTTCTAAAAATAATTAAATTAAAAAGAAATAAAATATATATATATATATTATGATTAAATGAAAGAAAGGTTTCATTCAAAAATCTATAAATGTCTAAAATAAGATTGATTTATAATTCTAAATTTGATGTTAAAATGCAACACTTATAAATATTTTTATTTGTTTATATTTCCAATTTAGCGAGTAAGACCATTGTATTTGACTATCACAGAATGATATTATTTTATATTAATTTGAAAAACTTATCGAAATAAAACTTCTTTTTGTTAAATTAATTGAATGTTTAAATTATAACAGTCAATGTAATGGACTAAACTTCCACTAAAACTTTTTAAATTGCATTTGATTTAAATTACGAGTCAGTCTCAAAAAATATAACAAAAATAAAAAAAAAATAAAAATTTAACTATAAATAAAAAATATTCACCTAATTTTATTTTAATCTTTTTTTTTTTCATTTATAACTTTTATTTTATTTTTGGTTTTACTTTTAAGTAAATAAAACTTTTAGGAATACTATCTTAATCTTAATTATCTTCTTATTAACAAATTTAATTATGGTTGTTGTGGGTACCGAATTAAACCCATCGAAAAGTTAAAGTTAATTTCAATATAATAAATGATTTTAATTATTAAAAAGGCGAAACCTTCGAGTACCTATAGGATATTATTAGAAATTTTCTTTTCAACTTTTTCAATATATAGAATTTAATTGAGAAAAAACAAATTTATTGAAATATTTTCCAAAACTCAGGATAAAATTAAAGATAGAAAAATCAAGATTTTTAAAATAATAAATTTTAAATAAATTATATTTTTAAAAAACGATAACAATAAAACAATTAAATATATATATATTCATGTTCACTATAGGAATGAAGGTTTCGCCTATCCTTCTTTCTGATTGCCCTCATGACTCACCTCAAAACTCATCAAATGCAACCTGTAGAATCGACCAAATGGCATTAGAGCTATGGAAAGAATGGGTTTTGGCTCAAAGAACAGCATCTCATTCAGAGTTGTTTGAAATTTAGCAATTATAATGAATTTTTCAACTTTCAGTTTATTGCGTTGAATCTAGTAATAGCCCAGAGAAAGGATTGAGTTTCTACCAAGACATTCAGCTAAGATAATTTGATTTTAGACCTTGATAGCAACTCAACTCTCATCATCTCAAAAACTTTACAGTACATCTAAAATTTAGGAGTATTGTAAATTGAATATATAAAGTGCATTTCCTAGAAATATTTGAATGTTTTAGTTAAAGCTAAATCTTTCATTCTATAATCCTCCAGATAACAAGGAGTTTAATAAGTAAGTCCAGGGTGACCTACAGAGCGCCGAGCAGAGCTTAACTTGAATTAGTAATAGATAAGTAGATAGATAAGTGGACACAACTTCTATACCTTATAGTTGGCATTCAATTCCTTCATTACTGTACAAATTATTATTGAATTTAATCTTATTATTCCATTAATGTTTGTAGATTAATTATTTAAAACTAAATCTAATTGATAAAACAATAAGGATCTATTTTTAAACTAAAGTTATAACTGTACAGCATTATCTCATTTAGGACAGATGTTGTATCTAAGTTAAATCAAATTGAAATTATAACAAGAAATATGGATTTCTTTTGTTTCTGGAACGCCCGATCTAATAGCATATCAACACATGAAAGCAGATTGTATAATCTAAAGAAAGCTAGTGTATAGGACAAATAGAGACATAATTTGCTCAGGCTGATTGATATTAATCAAATGTCTTAAAAATATATATGTATGTATATCTTTTTATGTATTCTTATATTTATATAAATACATATATATTGTCAGTTCAAGTAAAGATTTTTCAAGCCTAGGCAAATAATTTGTATATATATAGTATATAAAAAAAATATCATAAAAAATCATAATAAAAAAAAAAAAAAAAAATGAAATAGAATCTACAAATTTCTCTTGAGATGTGTCTATTTATTCAAGCACGGTGCCTGGAGCTCGAGGCGCACGAAGTTCTGGATTGAAACCTTTAGTACCGTCAGGACCTCGCGGTTGACGAACTACTGTTAATTTGGGGCCGGAATCATCCAAAGAAATAGTTCGTAAACGAGAAATGAGTCGTTCAGGGCGTTCTTGGCGAGCCGCTCCACTGAAAAATTATTATTCAAAATACAATCTCATTTTTTATATTTATTAAGAATTTCAATTTCAATTTTTAAAATAACTATTACTAACCTGACTTTTGTCAAATTACAAGCTGATGATTTGCCCGTACGTTTGTTGGTAACAAGAACAAATTCCACTTGATCGCCTTGCTGAAGAGTGGCTTCATCTTTTACTTCAGACATATGAAAAAATAGTTTTTTACCTTCATCCACTTCATATGTAAGAAATCCAAAGTGACCTAAATAAATAAATAAATAAATAATAGATAAAGAGAATATATAAAAATTAACTTAACTTCAAGTACTAATAATTGCTCCAAAATTAGAAATATAGATGAATTGTTGGGAATTTAATAGAAAAATTAAATAAATTTTCTATTTTTGATTTCAGACACTATCAAAAAGCAATATTTTAGCATATATGGTCACCCTTAAGGAGGTTCTTTCGTGACAATCCACACAAAAAGTTTTAGACTCGTAACCACTCTATAAATATGAACGGAACTAAAATTTTAGGTTATGTTTTTTTAACGTGACTGTAGCACTCACACTACGAAATCTCTATATGGATACCCACATACTTGCCGGATCGTTTCCAAGCCATTGTGCTTATATCCCCTCCACTAAAAATAATCGCCCAAATATGTTTTTTTTTGTTTTTTATCAAAACTACGTGGTAAATAATTTCTATTTTTTTTTTAAGTTACTCCGAATATATTATTCTAACAAATATTAGTTTTTCATCAAGATGGTGAAAGTCCTTCAATGAAAAAAAATAAAATAATGATCATATCCCCACCCTTTCCCTATCTACCCTATGTAAAAATGTCATTTTTAATTGCAATTATTTTATGTTTGGTGTGGTAAATCGTCTTCAAATTTTAACAGTATGTGTATTATTTTTTTAATGACTTATATTCCAAGTTTCAAAGACTTCTTGAATTTTTGAATTTGTGAAAGAACTACCTTAAGTGAAACAAGCCTATCTTTTATAGTCGGGATTTAGAATGTAATTTTTGTATATATTAGATAGAGATCAACTTGCAAAATAACAGCATCAGATCTGTTTCTTGGATCAATTTGATTCGAGAAGAGTTAAAGTTAGGGCTCATTTATCTTTAGACAATAGGAATTTAGAGAGTACTGTTCTTCAGAAGATATCTTAACGTACACAAGCTGTAACAAAGTTCTAGAGACGGGGAAACACTCTCGCGGTTGCCATGAATAATTCAATGGCTTTTGATCAAGTTTGAAAGAAAAATCTTCTTACCAAACTGCTTGGCATTTATGGTAGTTTCACCTCAAGGCTCTACTTTTGGTTTTAAAGTTTTCTCTCAAATCGAAGTACTAAAGTTGTGATTGATGAAATATCATACACATCCTTCTCTACAAATACTGGAGTTTTCCAGGACTCAGTAAGCTCCCCCAAATTCTACCTATATAATATATGACCTAATTAATCAAACTTCAAATTGCATTCACTGTTACTCTGACGATAGCACGCTCGCGTTGATGCTCACTCCCGAATAATGGCAGCAATGTTGTATCTTCAATCATTCTCGTCCAGAACTCTTTAGAAAAATGGGTCTCTCAAATTTAATTAGTTTTAAACCAAACTAGAGTCAATGTTGTCTAATTTCTAAATGCGAGAATAACAACCTCTTTGGATCAAACAGCCTGAAAATGTGTGATAGGCTGTCCATACTGGGCGTGAAAGTTGCATCTAATCTGTCTTGAAATGAGCACATTTTCTCTGTGGTAAAATTTTTAGATTTATTGAATATTTAATAAATTAACAGAATGTACGTTGTACAAAGCCCAAATTTGATAATGTTTTGAATTTGGCTCACTCTTTGGAGAGAGTATTAAAAGTAGCCATAAAGTTTCAAGTATAGAAATGAAATTTATGATTTAGAATTTTAGAAAAGTTAATTTAGATGTACTTATTATGTATATAATTATTATCAATTTTATATTCATTTTTTAAATTTATATAATATTGATGAGGGTTAAATATGTATTAAAATCGCACGTCATTAATTATAACTATTTATTGAACACAACAATAAATAATACAACATAACTACGACGTTTCGAAGGCTTATCTTACTCAAGTATGAGCACCCACTCCGATTTGCGATCGAAACGTCGTAGTTATGTTGTATTATTTATTGTTGTTTTCAAATTTATCAAAATATGTAGTTTTAACCGTTTTTTTAGTTATTTCGAAAAAACAAAGGAAAAAAATACTTTTCATGCAGTATTTAAATAGTTTACTAGATATATTACCACGCTTAGTAAAGTATAAGACAAATTTTTCGTAATCAAAACGATGCGTGAATGTAATCTTTGGTGACGGTTGTAAAAAAAATTATATTTAGGTTAATTTTTAATTTAACAAACATACCTTTGACCGCGTCAACAGTAGCTTTTCTTTTTTTACGAACTGCAACAATATTTGATGCTCGACCATCTGAGTCTACTTGAAAAGTAACTGGATCTCCAACTTGTAGTAATTCTCGCTTATTAGCAAGACCCGTTATGCCGAATTCATATTCATTAAGTTCCTCTTCATCGTCAACCTCATCATCTTCTTCAGTTAAACTTTCCGTAATAAGTCCTGCATATTGAGTTTGATCCGGATTCACGCTTCGAAGTGGACGAGATACAATTCCATCAAGAACTGGTCCTTGAAGATCAGCAACTACTATAGTACCACGAGGCAAAATTCGAACATTTTCGGCAGATAGACAACTACCAGAAGATCCTCTGGTAGCCAAATTGTATTCGACCTCAAGGCCTAATTCAAGGGTATTTGCATCACCCTCAAAATTGCTGAAGAAATATGTTAAATAAATATAAGTTGTTAAAAAAATTATAAATATAATTAAAGGAATGTAGGGAGTTGACATGACTTTAAATTAAATACGTTTTTATTTAAATAGCGCTTCGTTGCTGGTTTTAAACTTTTATGGCGCTGAAATAGTTAGACATCTTTTTATTAATCAATTATTTCATTTTTGCAAGGTTAATCAAACTTATTTGTCTGGAGTTTTAAACTAAGAGAAAAACCAGTTAAAACTCCAGACAAATAAGTTTTAATAAATGGGGTGAGAAAAACTAACCTTACTTACCATTGTACTTTTGTAAAAATGAAATAATTGATTAATAAAAGGATGTCTAACGGCTTTGTTTCGCTATTTCAGCCACTGAAGAAGTTGCAAACCAGCAACGAAATGTTTGGCGTATTTAAATTAAAACTTGTATTTAATTTAAAGTCATGTCCAACTCTTACGATTCCTTTAATTATTAATCATGGACATGAATAATGAAATATTATAAATATAATAAAAATATTATACCTAAAATGGAAGAAAACTTCACGATCATGTTCAATAGTTTCTATAAAACCAAAACTGTCCTTTAATGCTGCGATAAAACCTTGGCAGAGTGGATAATTGTTCGAACGAGTTCCAAGACCATTTTTTTGAGATTTGGCGACGACTTGTACTTCGGTTGCAATAAGTTCTTTGTTGCGTTTCACTTGACTAATATTAAATTCAACCTAAAAAAGGAAAAAAATTTTAATTTAATGAAATATCTTAAGGAAAATAATTATTAAATTCAACCTTATCTCCAGTTCGAGGATAATTTTTTGGATCACAATCTTTTGCATAAAAGTATATTGTTTTTTTATTTCCATCTTCTTGATAATGAATAATGCCATAATCATTAGATTTGTCATTTCCATTTCCTGGAGACTAATTAATTATAAAATTAAAATATACTCTTTTAATCATAAATTTCCTGTATTTGATTCGATCGCGAATCGAAAGCAGGTGATTTTTGTCAAATATTAAGTGAAAATAATATCCGAATTTATATATTTCTAACTTGAAATAATGAAATTAAATAAATTTATAATTTTTCTCATTAATATATCAAAGAATAATTAACATATTAACGAGAATTGTTTTTGATCTCGCTTTTTAAACAAGATATATATCGCGAGACTACTGCTGGTTGAGGCTATTGGAATCTGCTGAGTCTTAAGTCTGGACCAAGAGAGAATGAAAGAGATATGATCCATTTAGCTATAATCCAGCATCATTTCGCGTTTAGCCCGCATGACGTTTTTTATATCAAACACTGATATGGATCACCAAATGAATTTGCAATCTGAGATGTTATATATTCAATCTCAGCAGACTCCAATAGTCTCAACCAGCAGTAGTCTAGCGATATATATCTCGTTAATATGTTAATTATTCTTTGATATATAATAATTAGAAAAATTATAAATTTATACTCTTTTAGTTTGTAAAAATAAAAATATTCATAAATATTCACAATAAATCGTTAATACTGTTAAATCCAGTTAGCTATTGGCTGATCACAATACCTTCGTTTGTGGAAGATGTTCCGAAAATATTCGGGATATTTTTGTGGTTTGTTGACAATTGAATTTCGCCAAAAAATTAGAAAAAGTCAGGTTGATTTTGAAATATTTTTAGAGAATTTTATTTTTTTACCGTTTTCATAAAAAGATACCGAATAGGTTCGGAACGTCAACAACGAATGAAATGAATATTTGAATAAAAATGTACAATTTTGGAAATATCTATAAATTCAAGTTTGGATAAACAATAATTTAGAATTAATTTGAAGGTTTATAATAGGAAAATAAGGACAAGTTTTTATGTGTGACTTTTTTATTTATCAACCAACGTTTCGTTGACTTTGTCGACTTCTTCAGGGCTTCTACAATTATAAGAACATTATTAATATCAAGTTACAAAAATACAATTACAATTCCAGAACAAACATGCATTAATAGTTTATCCACCAAATAGTCTTAATACCTAAAAATACTGAAAAAGAGATTATGAAAGTTTTTAATGGTATAAATATAAAAATTCAATTTACAATGGAGATTGAAAAAGAGGGTGCTTTGTCATTCTTGGATGTAAAAGTTATAAGAATGGAATAAAAGCTAATAATAACAGATTGGTATATAAAACCAACTAGTGCTGTAAGAGTTTTAAATTTTAAATGATGTGAGATATTTAGAGAGGTCAAACAGCTAGCGGGGGACAGAGTCGAGTGGAGACTGGTGGTTGCATCAAACCAGTCTTAGGACTGTATACTCAATGATGATGATAAAATAAGCATATTTTTCAGGCTTTTTTTCGACGTTCCGCTAATTTTGTCCATGAGTGTATTTTTAATAAAGTAGAAAAATTGCAAGATAGTATAATTTTAGTGTTATTTAAATTTGAGATTTCTTTATGTGAGGATCAAAAGAAAAAAATATTCTATTCTGGTTTTAAAAACAGTGTTGCCTCATTCTATATATGTTATTTGTGTTTTATATCTAATGAAATTGTTAATATAAAAACAAAAGAAAGAAAAATTGTTTTTGTGAATGTGCCAAATATTTTTTGAAATTTGTGTTCTGATGGTCTTCAATAGTAACGAAGATAACAAGAAAATTTAAAGGAATGTGTGACATGACTATTCGGTGGGTAAACTATTAAAACATGTTTATTCTGGAATTGTAATTGTATTTTTGCAACTTGATATTAATAATCTTCTTATAATTAAGAAGCCCTGAAGAAGTCGACGAAACGTTGGCTGATAAATAAAAAATCACACATAAAACTTGTCCTTATTGTCCTATTATAAACTTTCAAATTAATACAAATTATGGATGGAAATGATAATAATAATAATTTAGAAATTACCTGTGATTTGGAAGGAGATCGCGGGCTATAACCAAGTGAAGCTTCTTTATAAATATAGCCTTTAAGATTCTGTTCAAGAGGTGTTTCAAATTGAACAGTTCCTTGTGGTAGGTGTTTGATTCTTATTGCACTTTGGCGATTACTACTAAAAGAAGATTGATCTTGTATTACAGTAAATTCAACTTCATCATCCAAAACAACTCCTCTGTCCACATCAAGAACTTCATTAAAATGAAAGAAAAGACGAGTATCCCGGTCAACACATCGAAGAAATCCATATCCTTCTTTTATCAAAACAGCTACTCCTTGTTCTCTTCTCTCTCCTGACACCAAGAAAGATTCATCAAGAAGAAGAATATTGGTGGCTCTCTGTAATTGATCTCGGCGATCAGTAGCGATCCGGAATTGCACCCAATCACCATGCCTAAAATTGCAAAAAAAAAGATCCCGACAAATTGAGAACCTCCTCCTTTTTTTTGAAGTCGGTTAAAAAAGAGCCGATTTATAAAGTTTTATCAATTTTGAAAATAGTTATTTATGCATTTTTAAAAAAATTTTGTAATAATTTTATCTAGAGGAGCAAATAAATGAAATCACTCTCTTTTCATTAATTTAATCATATTAAAAATTCTTCCAGAACTTAAGTGACTTGATTTAAATTTTCTTATTAAATTGAAGGGTTGTTTTTGTCACAAATATAATAAAACAATAATTTCAATAACTATTTGATTTATTTAATTGATAAACTAACTAACTAACTAGTTTATCAATTAAATAAATCAAATAGTTATTGAAATTATTGTTTTATTATATTTGTGGCAAAAACAACCCTTCAATTTAATAAGAAAATTTAATAATATTCTTTGTATGTTTTTTATAGTCTATTAGAAATTTAAATATTTTTTCTAAAAAGCTAGGCGAGGCTAAATATTAAAAAATGTTTAAATAAAGTTTTCATGATTGTTTTATTAATTTATTTTCTCGTATTTGAATAGTATCCAACCTCCAAAATTTTCATCTAATTTTTTATTCCAAGTCAAATAAGCTGACGTGTTCTAATGTGGCCATCCACTTGACTTTACCATACAACCTGGCCTCTCACTTATATTTAATATTTAATAAAATTTTTTATAATCATGCATTTTTAGATTACTGAAGGCCCACTGATAATGTATACAAAATTTGGTTGAGTTTGGTACAAGAGCCTAGATTTTCATTTTTTGGACCCCCCCCCCCCCCCATTTTAGGCGGTTAGTTTTTGCATTTTTAGACTTCTGGTGGTCCACTGATTTCCAATATCCAAAATTTGGTTGAATTTGCTCAAATGGCCTGGATTTTTAATTTTTAACCCCCCCCCCCCCGTAATTTTGGGTCGATATGCACCAAAATCTAATCAGCTCTTAATCTCACTGGACCAAAACTACGTGTGAAATTTGGTTTCGATTTTCCTACTAGTTTTTGAGCTAGTTCGTCCACAAAAATTTGGTAACGCACAGACTAACAACTAGACAACCAAACTAACAGACATTTTGACAAAACAATTGTTATCTCGAAAAATATAATTTTTTCGATGTTCACTTATTAGAGCTTTTTTGTCGACCGAAATGCCATGATTTCGCTCAATTTTTTTAATCAAAATACTTCGTACTGTTTTTGAGATATTTCGAAAAAAAGAGAAAAAAAACAACATTTTTTTCATGCACGATTACAATACTTGACCATACCCTGTATGGTAAAGTAAAAAGTAAAAATTAACTCGATGACTTTTGATGTAAAACATATTGATTTAATCTTTAATTTTGGGCTTTAATACGGTATAATTTATATTAATATACAGTGCCGGCCGGCTTAAGACATTTTGCAGCTCGGGGCTAACTTTTAAAAATCGCCATTCTTGACAAAGAAAAAATCGTTTTTTCCAACATAATAGTTATTTATGATATGTGTTAAAAGTAATATTTTATTTTGTGAGAAGGAAGTTTTGAACACGACACAAAGCCGAGTGCTCCAAACCTTCGAACAAAATAAAATCACTTTTAAGACGTAAATCGTACACTTTTATTTCTACAAATACTATTTTTTAATTTGTATTTCTAATAGTATTTAAGTACACGGATGTAAAAATGTCAATTTGTTGTTCCATTCGTCATTATCAAGGTAACTAAATCGCTTTTAACACCAGTGTTAAAAGTAATAATGGTCTGTCGATGTTTTGTAACACTAGTGTTAAAAGTAATGGTCTGTCACTTTGTAACACTAGTGATTTGTATTAAATAGTACGATTAAAATACAAGTTTCATAAGACATGATTTTAGCGCACGCGTCTTTCTTAGAAATTTTTATTGAATTAAAAGGTCTTGACCTGAAAAGGTCTAATTAGTAATGAAGGGTAAATATCTTTTGGGCAGTTTATACAAGAATTTTATCCTTTGAGAAAGTCTTTGAAACTCCATTGTCTATGGGTCGATGCTCTCTATAAGTCTATGATATTCTACCTACAATAAGGAAAATATTTATTTCAAAAATTTTATCAAATCAAAAACATTATTTGACAAAACGTTGATAAATCTATTCAAGAGAAAAAAAAATTCAATAGTATATCAAATATATATACTTCATTCTTCATATAAAATTTTTATTCAAAAAATAAAATTGAGAATGTTCACCGTCTTTGCGCCCTTTACGTATTTACCGCCGGGGGCTAAGACCCCAATAGCCCCCCCCCCCCCGGTTAACCCGGCTTAACTGTTAATATAACATTATTTATATTTGAGAATGCAAATTAGATTTAACAACTCGCAAGGGAGGTGATTCCATTTCTCAGCCCGTCAGTATATATGTTAATTTAATTTAATTTAATTCATAATTCAATTTATTATAGGTAATTATTAATTGGCAAATGTGCAAATTACTTCACTAACAAAAGCTGTTGAACGTAAGCTTGGTTTTCTTTTTATATTCATTTAAAAATTACAATGATATTAGGAAAATACATGCTTGAGAGTGTAGTCGCCTCTTTGATCTTTATCCCCAAATGGAATTTCAACTTCAGAATGATCTGGGGCACGATAACGAATACGTCCTGGAAGAGGATCATTTTGATGTCGAGATTGTGATCCACCTCCACGTTCAAGAGGTTTAAGCACTTGACCTTTTACCGTTTCTGGTGAAACATCTTCAAATATTACAGAGCCAGGGTCTAGACGTGTAATATTACAAGCAACTTCTTTACCCTATCAAAATAAAAATTAATATATAACATAGAGATAAATAATATTACGGAGAAAGTGAACTAATAATAATCTCTTCTTCAAAGTCGTAATCCTCTTTACAGAGGAGTCGTGACCCTTAATAAAAATTAATAATAAGTATATAATTACATTGCGAGTTAATATAATAAATTCAACATCATCTCCAAGGCGGAGCTCTTCTTTCATTGATTTTGCTTCACTAAAATGGAAAAATATTTCTTTAACAACATCAGCTCTTTCTATAAAGCCAAAATTATCTTTCATTGAGCAAACAACACCCTGATATTTAACAGGATGGGCTGGATTTTCTAGGCGAATATGACAGGCTCCGAGATTTCCACTAAAAGGATTATTAAATATTAATTAAATAAGAAGAATTTAAAAAACGTATTTTATAATATTTCATTATTCGTGTCCATAATAAATTCGTAGGGAGTTGGACATGACTTTAAATTAAATACAAGCCTTCATTCAAATACGCCAAACGTTTCGTTGCTGTTTTGCAGCTTCTTCAGTGGCTCATTTATTAAACTTATTAATAAATAAAAATTTCTTTCACAAAGAGAAACAAAGAGGTTGTTCTCTGCTTGATGCACACAAAGAGAAACAACTCTGCTACTCTCGGCAAAACAAAAGCTTTTCAATTAAAAATTTCTTTGTTCAATTTGATTCTTTTAATTATTTTGACAGGAAACAATTAAATTGTTTTAAAAAGTTTATGTTTTATATTATTTGATAAAATTGAATGAATTGTAAGGATACTGTTTGAAAATGGTTTTTCTCTTAGTTAAAACTCCAGACAAATAAGTTTAATAAATGAGCCACTGAAGAACTTGCAAAACAGCAACGAAACGTTTGGCGTAGTTAAATGAAAACTTGTATTTAATTTAAAGTCATGTCCAACTCCCTACAATTCCTTTAAGTATTTTATAATAATTTAAAAATAAAAATACACCAACCGTTGGTTAGCAGCAATTTGGAAACTGACTTTATCCCCCGATCTAAGGGTTACATTTCCTTCTACGTCATCTTTATTATATGGAAGAAAAAAACATTCTCCCCTATTTTCATAACTAATTCGTCCTTGGGTATCTCCAGATCCTTCAGTTCGTACTTCTGTTGTCACAGTTCCAGTTACTCTTTCTTCACTCATTACCTAAATAAATAAATTTTATTTAACATCATGATGAATTTTAATAACTATTTATTTAAAAATATTAATAGCAAATAATTAAGATTTATTTTATTTATAAGATATTAATAGATCAAAAATGCTAAAATAATATTTTAGAAAAATAATAACAAATTACCAAATTAAATTATAACAAATCTAGAATATTATAAAAATTTTTGATATTTTTATTATAATATTTCTGTAGTTTAGAATGAAGTCAATTAATAAAAGAAAAAAGATAGATAAAGTTGATCCACAAATTAGATCTTTGTCAGATTAAAATTTATTTTGAGAATTTATCTTGAATAATAAAAAAAATATATTATAAATATATATCAACATCATACGACAATATAACTAGGACGTTTCGATCGGAATATTCGGTGATTGTTCTGAAGTATATGCACCCACTGAGATTTGAGGTTAACTAATTCGAGCACGTGTTATTGTGAGTACAGTCAAGAACTAATTTGAATAGACTCACAAGCCATATCTATAATATTTATTATAATCGGCTTGTGCGACGACGGTGACGTGATTTTTTTAATTTTAAAACCCACTAATAGTTAATGAGAAATAAAATTTTTTAAAATTAGGAAATTTAAATTATCAAAGATAGGAAATTTATATTATAAAAATAAGAAATTTTAATTATTAAAATTGGAAAATTTAAATGAATAAAATTAGGAAATTTAAATTATTATTTTAAAACCCACTCCAGAGGGCGTACCTATTGGCTAGCAAGATGACCGCCAAAGGCGGCCTTCGCAGTTGGTATTATATAGCTGGACACGAATGTGGTTGAATCAGTTAACAAAATAGGAATGGGTGCAGATACTTGAGAACAAAGAGAAACAATGAGGTTGTCCTCTGCTTGATGCTCTGCTACTCTCAGCAAAATAAAAACTTTTCAATACTTGAGAACAGTCACAGAATAAGGTAATCGAAACGTCCTAGGTATATTATTTGTTGTGTTCACTAAATAATTAATTATGTGTGATTTAAATAAAAATTTAACCGTCAATAAATTCAATCACAAAAATATAGGTTTTAATAGCTATATATCTAATAAATATCATAAATCTTGTAATGTACGCATTCGAAAATCTGAAAATTTTATATTAATATAAATTCAATATTACCACTTCGGGAGCAATTTTGGTGACAGCACTCGCAATAGGTTTACCAGTTCTGCGGTCATAGGTCATTTCGAATTCTACGGGATCTCCTATTTTAAGGTGCTCTATGTTTCCATTAAATTGACTGAAGTGAAAGAAGAGTCTTGCTTGTCTTTCACAGCATTGTATAAATCCATAAGAATGCAATAAAAAGAAAGAAAATACTTAAGGTGATTTCAGAGGCAAAATAAAAAATGAGTATAGGTATATATATAGTTACCAATAATTTTTCAATAATTCCAGTCTCTCTTGTTCCTTGATTATTTTGTGATCCTTCTGTATAGGATGAAGAGTTTGTTGGGGTACTAGATATAGATTCTCCATTATATAAGTTATTTGTTCCTTCATTGGTACTAAAGGTTCCAATATGAAATCTGCCAGCAGAACGAGAACTGTTCAAAGCCGGATATGCATTGTAATTCGATGAAAAATGATTTGTTGATCCAGATTTAGGGCTATACGCATTATTTGGTGATTCTTTTGGTGAAATCATGCCAGCTTGATATTGGTTGTTAGGGCTTGTACTTTCTTTGGGGGGCATTATCCCACCAGCGTAATGGTTGCTAGTGCTAGAACTTCCGTTATGAAAAGAAGTTCCATTTGGTGAACTGCTGTGAAAATTTTGTGACGAATTCTGATTGTTAGAGATCGTCATTGACTTGTAATCGAGTATTGCTGTGTCCGTGTTCATGATTGGCGGCTGGAAGGATTTCCACTGAGGATTATTGGACATAGTCTTTTTAAGTTTGTATATTTTAATTATAACGTTTTCTTTGTCCTATAAATATATAATTCAATATTTATATATATTTGATATATAAATATATATATATATTATATATATTTATAAATACATATAAATATATTTATGATAATTTCAGCATAAGAATGACTTATCACAGAGGGTTGAATTGTATTATTCGAAAAGCCTTTTCTAGGCTTTTTATAATATATTATATTACAATATTTAAATAGAAGAGTTCGATATTTCAATGAATAATAAAAATGATGGTATGTTGTTAATTCCGAACAATAAAGAGCGATCACGATCCAAATATAGGTTTCACTAGTTAACCAAAGTATAGAAAGAAAGTTAGCAAAATCCTCAGATGTCTTCAATGCGTGCTGAGTTCGGATTGTGTTTGGCTTCTGTAATTTTTACTTGATCGTTGTTTCAAGTTTTTTTTTCTAATCTAATTGTTACACAAGCTGAAAAAAAATGAAAAATGTAAATTTTTTTACCCTTTTATTATTTTTTTTTTAATTTGAATTCTATTATCTAATTAAAAATTTATAGAGGTTAAATTATACAAATAATAATGTATTAAATTACACGCATATAAGATAAGAAATTCATGATTAAGTGAAAAAGAAATAAAAATCGTAGATATTTCATAAATATGAAGTTAAAAAAGGATTAAAATAAAATTGGTCAAAAAATGCAGAGTATAAGGTCAAATATTTGGGTCAACGAACTTTTGTATTTAATGGTTTTAGAATAGAAAATAAATTATAATATAAAATAATACATTGAAAAAAAGTGTTCTAAAAAATTGAAAATAAATAAATTGATCATCATTTTAACAAGTTTGTAAAAAAAAAAAAAAAAAAAAAAAAAAATGTGAATAGGTCTAATTGTTTCTGTGATTTTTTATTATAATAAAAATCAATTTGGGTATTTATTATATGTTAATAAATAAAGGGAAAAATTAGGAATTGAATTTTTGAAAGCAATTTGGATTAAGGATGGAAAGGAGTGGGTAAATAAGGAATCAAGAACTCACCAGGACACAGCACAGCACTGACGACATGCCGCCATGTTGAATGTCAACAGTGGACAGTACAGCGCAAGTGGGAGCGAGAGAGAACGAGCGAGCGACCCATCCGACCGCGAGCCATCCTCGGCGTCGCCCAACTCCAACCAACCCTCCAACATCGGCGCTCGCCAGGCGGGGCTGGTGCACCAGCTAGCGGCACGGTTAACTTAACCACAAGAAACAACAGGCTGGCTTCCTTCTTAGCTAAGCTACCCTCCAATTTCAAGCAATTCATTCACAATTTACGCATTGCTTAACAACACAAGATGGAGTTAATTTTTCATGAAAAGGTAATTTATATATCCTATTGCGTTTTTATTTTAATCTTAACCATATTTCTACTTCCATTTGTTTTAACATTTATTTAACCTCTTTATTTCCTCGACATATATACACTCACGAGCAAAGAAATGAAATCACTCATTTCATTAATTTAATAATATTCTTTGTATGTTTTTTATAGTCTATTAGAAATTTAAATATTTTTTTCTAAAAAGCTAGGGAAGGCAATACTAAATATTAAAAAAATGCTTAAATAAAGTTGTCATTATTGTTTTATTAATTTTTTTTCTTGTATTTGAATAATATCCAACCTTCAAAATTTTCATTTATTCCTAATTTTTCATTCCAAGTCCTAAAATTAAAAATTAACTCAATGACTTTTGATGTAAAACATTTTGATTTAATATTTAATTTTAGGCTTTAATACACGGTATAATTTATATTAATATAACATTATTTATATTTGAGAATGCAAATTACATTTAACAACTCACAAGGGTGGTGATTGTATTTCTTTGCTCGTGAGTATATTTCTAGTTGAATTTCTAATTTGAAAGGTTTATTTGTAACAGTTTGTGTTTGTGTAAATGATTAAAAAATAAATAGAGATAGGTTATTTTTTTACTTAACAATAAAATTTACACAATGTTTCGTCAGAATTAGTTATGGGATCATCAGCGTTTTATTTTAGATCATGAATATATAAAATATAAATGCAACATGCACAAATTTAAATGATCAACATTGCTGAATCTACAATTGCAAGCTTTTGTTAATAAAGATAAAAGTAAATAAATATTATATGAAATATTCATTTACTATGAGTTGGATTTTCTAGGTCACTTGTTTTACATTAAAAATTAAAAAAAATAAAAGAGATAAATTTTTTCAATATATATATATTTCGTGCTATGGACCCATCTTCAGGAAAATACAGAAGGTAACTAATACAATATTTGAATGCTAGGGTATATATATGTTTAGTGAACAAGAGAAAAATTGTTTTCATTGTTTAAATTATTTAAGAGATAATCTCTCTTAGGGCCAGTTGCATGTCGGTTGGTAAAGTCTTTGTAAAAGTTGACAAAGGGTAAAACATTAGAATTCACTTTGTGCCCGGCAGGATGGCCAATCAGATGAAAGTGCTTGTCATCTGATTGGCCAGCCGGCCTGGCACAAGGTGAATTCTAAGGTTTTACCCTTTGTCAATTTAGGGCCAGTTGTATGTCGGTTGGTAAAGTCTTTATAAAAGTTGACAAAGGGTAAAACTTTAGAATTTACCTTGTGCCAGGCCGGCTGGCCAATCACATGACACGCACTTCCATCTGATTGGTCATCCCGCCGGGCACAAGGTGAATTCTAAGGTTTTACCCTTTGTTAACTTTTACAAACACTTTACCAACCTACATACAACTGGCCCTAAGAGAGTCTCTTGTTCACTAAACATATATATACCCTAGCATTCAAATGTTGTATTAGTTACCTTCTGTATTTTCCTCCATAGCCCGAAATATATGTATTAAAAAAATTTACCTCTTTTATTTTTTTAATTTTTAATGTGAACCAAATGACCTAGAAAATCTAACTCATAGTAAGTAATGAATATTTCATATAATATTTATTTTTAATTGAAAAGTTTTTGTTTTGCCGAGAGTAGCAGAGTTGTTGATTCACAAAGAGAAACAAAGAGATTGTCCTCTGCTTGATGCATCAAGCAGAGGACAACCTCTTTGTTTCTCTTTGTAATATTTATTTGCTTTTATCTTTATTAAAGATGTTTCACCTTGCACTAACCGCACAATCTCTATTAATTACTTTTGTTAATACTCTGCAATGGAATAATAAAAATAAAAATTTTTATTAGAACATAATTTTTATTAGGGTGGATATTGGGATCTTGGACTTGAGAAAACAATTAAAAGCTAAATTTCCAAAAGTTGCAACACGTTTCGTCCTATATTTTTCGACTTCTTCAGGCAATTTTTGGGGTCAGCTCTCTCGTTAATAGATATATACAGACCATTAGACTAGATTTTGCACTGACATAAGATTTTTCCCTTTATTGACAAGGCTTGAACAAAATTAATACAAAAGATATCAAATAAAATAAATAAAAACTTCAAACAAAATTGATCAATTCAAGTGAATCTGTCATCAAAATGTTTAATGTATATATCTATTAACGAGAGAGCTGACCCCAAAAATTGCCTGAAAAAGTCGGAACAATATACGACGAAACGTGTTGCAACTTTTGGAAATTTAGCTTTTAATTATTTTGTCCAAGATCCCAATATCCAGCCTAATTATTTTCAAAGATGGACGATAACAACCCATAATATAATTTTTATTGTCTTAAAAACAGACGTTTCCTTGAGAATTTAAAATTTAGCAGTGCTTGTGTTTGTCTGGTATTAGAATTTGCCTTTGACATCAACAGATAATTCTCCATTCAATTCCACTTGTCCGTGTTTAAAAGAAAATACTACTAATTTATTAGATAAAAAAAGATGGTCTCTAAAAAAGGACGAATTTCAATTAGAGAATGCATTTTGTTTGCCCTGGTCCCTTTGTTATGAGTCACCTTTTTTAAAGTTTATTTTTCAAAACCCAAACACCTCTCAAACATCGCATACACCCCCTCATTTTGATGAAAAAATAACTTTCTCTGGAGAGAGACGGACTGGTAGAACTTTTAATTGAAAGTAATGGAAGGCAGCCCAGGGGTAGTGAGGAAAGAAAAAATTAACATAATATGTTAATTTTTTCATATATTATATCAAATAAGGAGTAGAGATTGTGGTGTTGGTGCAAGGTGAAACATCTTTAATAAAGATAAGAGTAAATAAATATTATATTTAATATTGATTTATTTTATTTTATTTATTGGGCCTCCGAGGAGCGGGCCGCCTCTTACAAGACAATTTAAGATGATTACACAAATTTACCCACAAATCTTTCACACTTTCGGCTTCAGAACAAATTAATTCATGAGTTAAGGATTCTTGGTCACTTATTTCACATTAAAATTAAAAAATTAAAAGATGTAAAATTTTTTTTCTTTTTCAAAATATATCGGGCTATCAACCCATCTTCAGGAAGTACAGAAAGTTCAATATTAAATACAATATTTATTTACTCTTATCTTTATCAAATAAGGTGTAATTTATTGGAATCCTTCAAACCGACGTTTCGGAGGATTCTTCCCTCCTTCTTCAGGGTTTTTCCTTCATTGACCCTGAAGAAGGAGGTATGAAAGTAAAGGAGGAAGGAATCCTATAAATTACACCTTATTTGGATATGCGTTAATTTTTCCTTTCCTTACTACCCCTGGGCTGCCTTCCATTACTTTCAATTATGTGAATGTATGTGAATTGTTTAAAGATAATAAAATAAAATAATATAATAATTGAATAGAGAAAAAGATTAAATTGAAATTCCATCCTTTGTATAAAAATTAGGTATTAGTGTAGTGGTACCCGGAGGTACGGGAAGAGTTTGGTGGGGGGTACGCTCTTCCCCTCGATGCACCAGGGGGTGTGAACAGGACTTTTAGAGATTTTTAAAATAGTGAAAACCTTAGCGGCGCTATTGACTTTTCTAGATTACAGTGACTAAGATAGTATATGCAATTTTTTTTTTGATGAGGAGTACGCAGTGTTACGAAAGTTATAGAAGGGGTACCGAGATGTCGAAAGTTTGGGAAACACTGGACACTAAGGATCAGTCAGTGTCTTAACGGTTAAAAGAGCCTCGGACAAGCCAAGATCTCTAGATCGAGCCCCGGCTATTCATTTTATCTATAATAAGATTCCTTATTCTCTAATTTTTAATTCAAAAGTTGATTGTTCTCAATGAAGTTGAATTAAGATTTTTTTGAAAAATCACAAGATTGGTTGCTGGTGAATCCGAGTTATGGGTAATTTCTATTATATATTATTAGAAGGGTTGTATTCATTCTCTGCACTTGTCTAATAATATTTTACATTACCTCTAGAATAAAGCGCTGATGATGCTATCCCAAAGTCTGACAAAACTTTCACAACGGTGTAAATTTTATTAAAAATACCACAATTGCCATTTCGGTTATAGTCATTTGAGTTTGTTTTTTATAGCAATATCATTTTCATTAATTAAATTTAAAAAAAAAAATATAAATATAAAAATTACGAGCAAAGAAACTTTACAATCTTAGTAAAAATTACGCTAAAAATTTCATTTGAAGATATCAGACTACTTACATCTCTTCCACAGATTCTTTAAATGTTGGAACTTCAGCTTAAGATTACAGATTACACTAGCTAATTTTCTTGACCCTGCAGTCTGTTTAACTTGAACTATTTCAGATGACACTAGTTATTTTTTCAATTATTTCATACCTTTGTCTCGGATTTGAAATTCTTTTTTCAAGCCAAATTTCTGCAAGCTTATAAAGTAAATTCTATTTTAAATTTCATTATACAATCTAGAATCAAAATGATTTCTATTTTTTTTTAAATAAACTAATCTGAAAGGGGTTCGATGGATACAATGATCTTATTTTCTTTTCCTCGGGGCTGCTGGCGTGAATGACTGAGAATAATTTAACAAAGGATTCAGGGAGACTCTGAGCAGGAAGAATTAGAGCTTTTTTTTATTTCACCGCAACTTGTCTGCTCTCTATCAAAATTATGGCTCACATCTCTGGAGAGGGACTTTTCTAAAAAATAAAAGAGACCATAATATTTCAAAGAAGTTATATTGGCAAACTTGGGTTAACCGATTTCTAAAACAACTGCACTTCGCTACTGCAAATTAACGTTTCAAATCGAAATTTACTCAATGATTTATATTCTAATAGTCTTCTTTAATTTTAGCAAGAAGGCTCATTATGTGCACAACATTGTTTAAATGCATTGCTTCAAGGACAATATTTCACTCCATTCGATCTTGCAGAACTTGCGCAAAAAATGGATGATGAAGAAAGATTAAGGATGGCTGAATCAGGAGTTGATACTGAAGAATATCGCCGATTCATAGAGGTCTTTTAAACAAATTATTTTAATAACTATATTGAAAAAATGCAACCTTTTTTTTGAGCAGGATTCTTGAGACAAGCAGAGATTATAAAATTAAAATGAGGTTTTGCTAAGAGTAGCTGATTTGTTTAATTTATAAGGATTAAATAATGATTGCTTATTCTACTTGATTTAATATGTATATACTATATTAAAATATGTTACGTGAGACTAGTTTCAAAGTGCCTTCATCTTGATATAAATATTTTACTCAAATGCGTTTTGCAATATATTTTTATTATTTTCCTGATCGAAATATTATTTTACTTCAATTAAACTTAAAGATTATTTAAAAGTATCGATCTTATGATACCCAAACATAGAAAACGGGTTGAGTTCTTTAACTTACTGTTAGTCCCCTAAAGGAGGAGTCTGGTATTTTGCCAGCACACCCACCTTATAGTACGTCCTTGCCTGTATAGCTCACAAAACCTTATAAGTAGAGTATTACTTTCTTAAACTGATTTAGTTTTAAATAGTTTTCTAATTAATATATTAAAGAATAATTAATATATCAAAGAGAGTTGTTTTTGACCGATCTTTTAAACAAGATATATGTATCGCTGGACTATTGCTGGTTGAGCCTATTGGAGTGAATCAAATATTATAGGAAACTCTTGATTAATTGATAGCAACACCTTACACACGTGTTAAGGTATTAAGCGCGCTGGACTGGGGGATTGAATATATAACATCTCAGATTACAAATCCACTAGGTGATCCATATCAGTGTTTGGTAAAAAGCGTCATGCGGGCTAATCGCGAAATGATGCTGGATCATACCTAGATGGATCACATCTTTTTCATTCTCTCTTGGTCCAGACTTAAGATTCAGCTAACTCCAATAGCCTCAACCAGCAGTAGTCTAGCGATACATATATCTTGTTTAAAAACGCGGTCAAAAACACTACTTTTGATATATTAATTATTCTTTAATATATTAATTAGAAAACTATTTAAATTCATTATTTCTTACACAGAAATATATAAATTCAGATATTATTATTACTTAATATCTGACAAAAATCACCTGCATTCGATTCGCGATTGAATCAAATATAGGACACTCATGATTGATTTAGTTTTATTTCCACTTTTAAAAAAGAAGAAAAAAAACACTTTTTTCATGCACAATTACAATACTTGACCATACCCTGTATGGTAAAGTAAAAAGAAATGTAATAGAATGAGAAACAACGTATTTTGTTTTGTTTTTTACTTGTGTTTCTCTGTAAATAAAACAAACGAAACGTAACTCAAACCTCACGGCTGTTTTTATTTAATCTCCAGCTTCCTCGAGAATTCCTGCTCATTTAAATTATTTAATCTAATTTCGCATAAAACTTTATATTTCAGCAACCCTCTGGGAACTATGATGACAGTGGATATTTTTCTGTTCAAGTAATAAGCAGTGCTCTTGGAGTTTTGGGTTTAGAGATTGTTCCTTATTCTAGTTCTGAAACAAGGGCTTTACAAGCTCAAAAAGACCCATGGTTTGTTTACATTTATTATTTGAAATTTAAGATCATTAATGCAAAATCATTATTCTTCATAAATATATAAACAGAGAAAAA
This sequence comes from Forficula auricularia, assembly GCA_024734495.1. Taxonomy (NCBI): domain Eukaryota; kingdom Metazoa; phylum Arthropoda; class Insecta; order Dermaptera; family Forficulidae; genus Forficula; species Forficula auricularia. The sequence continues at coordinate 9,331,819 of JALMQS010000816.1, read as the reverse complement.
TTAGATATATTTTATTTATGATATACAAAAATACCATTTAATATAAAATAATCGTTGATAATATTTTTTTTCCTACTCTCTTAGCCTCGGGAACTGAATGTCCATTTAGCCAAATTGATAATATTAAGTAGTTGTATATAAAAATATTGACAATTTTAAAGGGGTTATACATTGGACGATTAATGATCGATTTTCTTTGTCAGCAAAGTTGCTTTTTTAGCAATGTATGTTGCTAAGGGCCAGTTATATGTCGGTTGGTAAACTATTTTTAAACGTTGACAAAGGGTAAAACCATATAATTCACCTTGTGTCCGGCGGGATGGCCAATCAGATGACAGGCTCTTTCATCTGATTGGCTATCCCGTCAGGCACAAGGTGAATTCTAAGGCTTTACCCTTTATCAACGTTTAAAAAGAATTTGCCAACCGACATACAACTGTCCCTAAGTGAGTGCATTCTGAATAGGAAACACATTTTCCCCTCACTTTTCTTTGGCCTATAAAGGGTAAATATGTATATAAATATCATTTATTTGTTCGAGACTATAGTTTCCAAGGTTTGTCCTCCATCATCAGTCTTTTTGATTAGAAATATTTTATCTGTTATTTCTTATATCTGTTATCTGTCTTTCACCAAGGAGAGGAGGACCGAATTGATTTCTCTTTATGAATCAACAACTTTGCTACTCTATGCAAAACACAATCTTTTCAATTATTTCTTTGGCCCTTTTACTATTTTAACACCATAACTTTTCTTTTTAACTTTGAGTAATAAACAATACTATTTTTTTTTTTGTTCAGGAAGAATGATGTAGGTTCGAGGTAAACATATTTAATAAAATTTAAAAAATATAAATTACAAGGTAGATTTCACAAAAAAAATACCATGTAAGTAATTTATATTTCTTAAATTTAAATTTTAAATTTTATTATATATTCAGAATTAATTATTATACACTCAGAATTAATTGAAAAGTTTTTGTTTTGCCGAGAGTAGCAGAGTTGTTGATTCACAAAGAGAAAATTTACATTGTTTTTTACCATTGTCATTTACAATTGTCAAAACAAACAATTTTAGATAAAAGGAAGTGGAAAAAAGCCCAACAAAACTCCCCCTCCCCCATTGTTAGGCCGTTCTTTGTTAGAAAAAGATAAATATATGGATGTGTACCCAAAAAATGTTTTTTTTAATTCTACCTGGCTATTCAGCTAAGAAAGAAGGGAAAAAATTTTCAATATCCACGCGAAACTTCCAATGAAAAATAATATTTATAATTAAAAAGACTGGTGATGAGGACCAAGCCTTCGAAACTATAGTCTCAAACGAATAAATAATATATATACACATATATAATTTCGATATATATGTGTATGTTTATTTGCATCAAGCAGAGGACAACCTCTTTGTTTCTCTTTGTGACTCAGAATTAATCTTCCAATCTTAATAATCAACAGGATGTTTATTAAAAATAATCAAGAACAATTTTATAAATATTTATTTAATAAACGTTAGTTTATTATCATGTTCTTATTTTTAGGGTTCCATTTAAAAAGTAAAGCGGGACCCTATTAGTGTTGCTACAATGTCTGTCTAACCCTTCAGCTTGTAGCTCGTAAAATAAATAAGATATAAACATGATATTTATAAATTATAACTATTCATTTTCGATTAAATCAAAACTCGTTTTAAAAATTTAATCGAATAATTATTTTAGGGAGGATCGAATTTTATGTGGGGTCACAAATCAAAAATATTTTTTTATCAAGAAAGTGAAGTTTCTCTTTAAACATCTCTTTAAGAAGAATTAAGTTTAATTTTTTAAAACTTATTTCCATTTAAAATAACACTGTGAGAGAAGTCCAAATTGGCCGATTTTAGGTGATTTTTTTACCCGTCTGCCTTTAGAAACGACTTAACTCAAAATTCCCTCCTTACGACAATAAGAACGATTTTGATATCTTAACTATTTTGGGATTTATAAGGTATCCGGCTCGCATTTGGCCTGTAACAAAGACATCCTGTAGTTAAAGCCCATATTAAGAATGATCCATTGGCGTAGATAGGGAATTTTCCTAGGGGGGGGGGGGGGCAGCTGCAGTGGCGGCGCCAGGGTTGAGCGAGGTGTGGCGACCGCCCAACCAAATTTTTGTTGAAAAACTGAAATTTTTGCAAAAAAAAAAAGAAGAATAAAATTAATCTCATATCATAAATAGTTATTGAGATATTGACTCGATTTTTCTGGGGGGGGGGGGGGGGCAGTAACCCCTTGCAGTCCTTAACTTCGCGCATGGATTTATCCTGAATATTTTTCTACTTCAGATGGTTATAATCTATCAGTCCCAAAACTAGTAAAAATCGGCCGATAACCGTCCAATTTAAACTTTTTAAAAAATAAAAATATATGTATTAGATATTACAACTACTATAATTTAATTTTAAAAAATAGGATTATTTTTCTGCATACACTTTATTCATTTTTCATTCTTATATTTAAAATTACTTCTTAGAAAATATATAAATAATATATTCTAATTTAATTATCTGATAAATATTGTCTTTCAATTTAATATTTTTTACAATAAGAACTGGGACAAACCTTTAAAATGTTAATTAACATTTTTTCTTTTAATTTCTTTCTCGAGATCTATTGCATTTTCAAAACTAATAATATATTATAATATATATACCATAGAGTAATATAGAGTGGAAGGCTACCGTATATCGAAAAAGCGCTCTCTAGCGACTGCAGGACGAAAACTTTTAGTTCTTAAGAGCTATCCAAAGATCATAGAACATTCAAAGCCTTTGTCATAGATAAAAGATACATACCCTTTATGTTATATATATATAAGCACATTTTTTTATTCTTGATAATGTCACCAAAATTTGTCCAGAAGAGAGCGGTTTCCGCCATTTTATTGCCCAATGGTTTCGCCCAGGTCTCGCCAGAGAGCTCTGTAACTCGTATACGCTAAAATACATTAGCTCCTTATGGAGCCTTCCACTCTATATTACTCTATGATATATACCTACCATATTAAACAATTACATTATTTTATACCAAATGATATATTTTAATTTGAATCTTTCAGCCAAATGAAAGCATTTATTTGTAATTATCGAGATCATTGGCTTACTATAAGAAAATTAGGAAATCAATGGTTCAATCTCAATTCATTATTAACCGGACCAGAACTTATAAGTAATACATACCTTTCTATGTTTTTAGCGCAATTACAACAAGAAGGTATACACCATATTTATTATTGAAATTTTAATTTGTTTTTATTGCAAAATTAAATAATTTTTTTAGGTTTTGCAATTTTTGTAGTTTTTGGAAATTTACCTTATAGTGAAGCTGATAATGTATTAAAAATAACTCCAGCTGTTCAGGTAATTAAACCAAAACGGATTAATTCATCTGGAACTAAAAATGAAAATACATCTTCCAATCAACCTTATGATGAAGAGATAAAGAAAGCACTATCTGCCAGTTTAAATGAAGGCGATGAAGATGAACAATTACAAAAAGCTCTTGAAATGAGTCTTGATAACGATGCATTTAAAGAAAATGAAGATAGTTGTGAAGAGAAAGTTCTCAAGAAAACAGAAAGTGAAGAAGAAGAAGAAATTAATTTACAAAAAGCTCTTCGGCTAAGTTTACAAACAGAAGATGACATCGAGGCTCCAGAAAAAGATGAGACAGACGAATTAGAGCAAGCAACAAGATTGAGTTTGGAATGTGAGTTTACCATTTTCTAATTTTAATAACGTGTTCTTTCACAAAGAGAAACAAAGAGGTTGTCCTCTGCTTGATGCAAATAAACATACACACATATATATCTAAATTATATATCTGAATATATATATTATTTATTTGTTTGAGACTATAGTATCGAAGGCTTGGCCTTCATCATCAGTCTTTTTAATTATAAATATTGTTGAAAAGTTTTTGTTTTGCCGAGAGTAGCAGAGTTGTGATTCACAAAAAAGAGAAACAAAAGAGATTGTCTTTCTGCTTGATGCAAATAAACATATACACATATATATCAAGATGATATATACTGTATATATATATTATTTATTTGTTTGAGACTATAGTTTCGAAGACTTGGTCTTCATCATCAGTCTTTCTTCAATTATAAATGTTTTTCATGGAGTCAATATCATATGGATATTGAAAACTTTGGTGTTCCTTCGTCACTGGAAAGCTAGCAACCAATAAAGACACTCTCTCCGGGCTCACACTCAAATATAACCATATGTTTCCCCTTCTCCTTTTTCCTTAGAAAGGAGGAATTTTCCCTTTTATCTTTTGTTAGCAAACATCTTAAATGAATTACTATTGGATAATTCAATTTGACTGTTTAAACAGAGTTCTGAATCTCTATTGAATGACTTCAAAACTTCCAAAGATTCGATTGCGCCAATCAATTTTGGGTCCCTCTCTCCTTTTATTAATCTAATACCTTCTGGGAAGGAGTGATTGTTTGAATTTAAATGTTCTGCAAAGAATTTTTCATTGCTTTTTATTTTTATATTCTCTTGGCAGCGAATTTCATTTTAGTCAATTTTCAGTTTCTCTCAGTCTTTCACATATATTGCTTCGCAATCTTTGCATTTCAAACTATAAACCCCTTCTTTTTCTATATTTGGTAATTTGTCTTTTTTATTTGAACCTAAATCTTTTCCTAGAGTAATTGGAGTTTTGAATACTGTTTTGAATCCTAATTTTCATTTTTGTTTTTTTTAATTTTTTCCGAAATTTGTCCATAATATGGAAGAACTATTCTAGGATTTTCTTTTTCTTTTTCATTCTTTTGTGAATATACTGATTCCAGGGTTAATTTTTTCTATTTTTTTATTTAACATTTGGTCTATAAGGCTAGCTATTTTCCCATTATTTACCGCGATTTCTTTAATTGTCTCTAATTCTATTGAATATGTGCTTTTTCTGATAAAGGTATATTTATTAGTCTATGTATCATTGAATGGAAGGCTGCGTGTTTATGTGACATTGGTCTACAAGAATTTTTATGTATTACAATGTCAGTAGCTGTAGGTTTTCTGTGAATTTCAAAGGTGTGCTTGTTTCCGGAGATGTTTGTTTTTAAATCTAAAAAATTTGGTATTTTCTCTTTTTCTTTCTCTGCTGTGAGTTAATTTTCTCATGAAGATTGTTTGTATATTCTATAAATGTGTCTAATTAGCTCTATTTGTTCCTCCCATAGTAAAATTATATCATCTACGTATCGATAATAGTATATAATGTTTTTTGAATATTTTTCATTATTAAAGAATTTATTTTCAAAATCATTTAAGAATATTTCTGCTAATAACGGGACAATGGAGATCCTATTGATAATCCTCCACTTGTTCATAAAATTTGGCCCCAAATTGAAAGAAATTGTGGTTGATACATGTGTGGACCAAACTGCTTGAATCCATTTTTTCCAGGTTGTTAGGCCAACTGACCTGAAAATAATTTTGTCTACTAACTGTTTTGTTTCGTTTGGCGGTATATTAGTGAAAAAGATCTCGTGATGTCTAAGGATAGAAGCTTCGCATTATTAGGAATTTTAATATCTTTAATTTTGTCTATAAGTTCGATTGAGTTTTTAATAGAATGTTCAGCTTTGAATTTTGTTCTTTCTCGAAAAATGCTGTTTAGTTTTTTTGCAAGTTTCGTTATTGATGAGTTTATATAACTAACGACGGGTCTGATGGGAGCATTTTTCTAATTCCTCCTGACTTGTGTATTTTGGGAAATCCATATAACCTTGGGCATAATGGATTTCGTTCTGTTAGAATGTATTTTTCTTTTTTGAAAGTAATTCTGAACTTTTTATTTTTTCTTTAACGATTTTACTGAATTTATTGACCGGGTTTTTTAATTTCTACGAATTTATGTGCTTTTATGAATTGTTCGGTTTTCGTATGTTTTTGATCTAAAATTACAACTGAATTTCCTTTGTCGCTTTTAACTATAGTCAATTTATTTTCTTTTATTTCGCTTTGAGTGATTTTACGATTTGGGGTTCATTATTAATTTTGTTTTTATTTTTATTATTTTTTTAATGTGTCAATTTCCTTCTCCAATAATTTCCCGCAAATAGTTTTATTTATGTTGCTTTCTTTATTTTTAGATAGCTCTGTTTCAAGATTGACTACGATATCTTCAATAATGTTTCTATTAATTGGGGTTTCCACTGAGTGTTTCAAACCTTTTTTCTAATAATTCTATTTCTATTTTATCGAATTTTCTTTAGAGAAGTTTTTTACTCTATCATTGAATTTACTTGTTTTGCTTCTATATGTTTTTCTGGTTTTTTAATTTTTTGATTTGTTTTAAGATTCTTAATTTTATTGTCTAATTTGGCTTGTTTTTTGCCATTAAAAATTCAACCCTATCTCTTGTGCAATCTTTAATATCAAATTGGCATGCATGAAGGACTTCTGTCAACCTAGTGTGGATTTCATATAGATAATATTTGAATGTGTCCCTTAATGAATAATGTTTATTAATTTCTAGACTTACCCATTTTTTCCGGCTATCCTGAACGACTTTTGAGGCGATTGCTGAACGATTTTTTGTCTTGATCTGTACATATTTTGAATTAACCAATAGTAATCTATTTTGAATTATCCAATAGTAATCTACTTAAGATGTTTGCTAACAAAAGATAAAAGGGAAAAAAATTCCTCCTTTCTAAGGAAAAAGGAGAAAGGGAGACATATGGTTGTATTTGAGTGTGAGCCCGGAGAGAGTGTCTTTATTGGTTGCTAGCTTTCCAGTGACGAAGGAACACCAAGTTTTCAATATCCATATGATATTGACTCCATGAAAAACATTTATAATTGAAGAAAGACTGATGATGAAGACCAAGTCTTCGAAACTATAGTCTCAAACAAATAAATAATATATATATACAGATATATCATCTTGATATATATGTGTATATGTTTATTTGCATCAAGCAGAAGACAATCTCTTTGTTTCTCTTTGTGTATAAATATTATATTTCAATGGATCAGTATCACGTGAATATTGAAAATTTTTTCCTTCTCAGCTGAATAGCCAGGTAGAATTAAATTTTTTTAAATCTACCTGGCTATTCAGCTGAAAGAAGGAAAAAATTTTCAATATCCAGGTGATACTGATCCAATGAAAAATAATATTTATAATTAAAAAGACTGATGATGAGGGCCAAGCCTTCGATACTATAGTCTCAAACAAATAAATAATATATATATTCAGATATATAATTTAGATATATATGTGTGTATGCTTATTTGCATCAAGAAGAGGACAACCTCTTTGTGAATAAACAACTCTGCTACTCTCGGCAAAACAAAAACTTTTCAATTAAACGTGTTCTTTGACAAAAAGGGGGTTTTTGCCAAAGCCAATCAAATATTAAAAAAAAAAATGTTTTCTTTTTTCAATAGTATAAATATTTATTTTTATTGAAGCAGTAAAAGATAAATAAATATTTTATTGAACACTTGAAAAATTTTTTACAAGAAACATACAAAAGATGTACCATATAATCATAATCTTCTTAATATATATGTATAAAAAGAGAAGGTGATGTTTCATTCATAATCAACGCACAGCCTAAACCGCTTGACCTAGAAAGATGAAATTTGGGTGTACATATATTCTTTCAACGATTTATGGGTATGCTAAGAAGGGATTTTTTGAAATTCGAACCCTAAAGGGGGGATAGGGCCCCAAAATGTGTTTTCAGAGTTTTTCAAGATCTCTTAAACCAGAAAAGGTATCGATATGGGTTTAGTTTAAAAAGGTGAAGCATTCAAATACAAAAAAACAAATTTGAGTATTTTGGTCAATTTGTCCCGGAAAGGAAGATATTTTGGGGTAATTTTTTGAAATTTTTAAAGTGCTCTATCTCCTCGAGTTTTTAAGTTTTAGCATTCAAATTTGGTAGATACGTTTATTAATGCTAAATCTCGGAAAAGGTTTTTTATTTTTTTGAAATTTGACCTCTGAACTGAAAAATGGGGGATTTTTGATTTTGTGGTCTAAAACACAAAAGGCTTTGTATCTTTCTTGCCCTTGGACCAAACTCAACCAAATTTTGTATACATAATATGTGGGTCAATAGAAGGCTAGAAATGCAAAAATTAACCACCCAAAATGGGGGGGGGGGTCAAAATGTGAAAATTGTCTTGCCCTTGGACCAAACTCAACCAAATTTTGTATACATAATCTATGGACCTATAGAAGGCTAGAAATGCAAAAACTAACCACCCAAAATGGAGGGGGGGGATATGAAAATTCTTGCCCTTGGATCAAACAACCAAATTTTAGGGAGCTAGAAATCAAAAAACTGAGTGTGGTGTGGTTCAGGGTGCCCAGGTGGGTGTGGGGATGCGTAGTGGGGCGCAGGGTGGGTGCGGAGGAGGAATGGGGTTGGGGTGTGGGGTGCTGGGGAGTCCGGGATGGGTGAAGGGTGCGTAGTGGGGTCCAGGGATGGGGGTCCAGGGGCCGTAGTCCCTTGGTGGGCGTCTCAGCTAGTGTATTATATAAAAATTACATTTTTTTTTAATTTCGGCTTCGAGCGAAGGCTCCCTATCCGACTTCCTATGTTTAATAATTAAAAATTAAAAAATGTTCTTTCAAAATTAGAAAAAAAAAAGAAAGATGAATTAATAAATTCATTAAAAAATTTATATTAAAAAAATTTCATTTAATTTTTATGATATAAAAAAAAAGATTAACAAAATTGGTTTTTTTTTTGCAGGTTGTGATAAATCAACTAATTCCCAGTTGGACCAGGAAGAACTTAGAAGAAAAAGATTAAATTATTTAGAAAGTTCTCGGATTAATCAAACATCCCTTCCCTCATCTTCAAAAAATTCATTAAATACTTAAAAAATTGCTATACTTTTTCTACTAGTCATTTGAAAATAACAACTAAAAATTTTAATTACATTTATTATTTGTGTGACCTAATCTGTTCCTTTGACATCTCTAAGTCTTAGTTAAAATTATGCGTGTATGACTTATAAATTAATATTTGAATATCTTTCCTTTCAAAAGTTTTTTCGCAAGAATGGACTATGGTAAAAGGAAAAAGTGCTTTTGTAATTTAACTCTGTAAATAATATGTATTATATACATTTCCATTAATGGTTTATTAAATTATGTACTAATTTTCTACTGAAATAAAAAAAATATAATCTGTTTATAAAGTCTTATTTTTGAACATTGCATTAAAATTTGAAGTTTTAATATGTTGTATTTTTAATGATAAAAATTTAGAGAAACTAATTGATTTTGGGCTTTGGTAATTAAAATGATGATCAAAATATAAAAAAATATCGGTAAAAATTCAGCCTTGTTGTTGTCGGAGAGTTCGTGGGGGACCCATCCAGCCAATTTCCATATCTTGCCAAGCTTTTTGAGGCGTGGAACGATCGTTGATTGGTCGACATTGAAGTCTGCAGCCAACATTCGTGTTGTAAGGCTTTCATCCTCTTCCACGGCTGTCAGAAGTGCCTGATCATCAAAATTCGATGGCCGACCTCTTCCTTCTTTATCCTCCAAACTAGTGTCACCTGATTTGAAACGGGCAAACCACTTCCGTACTGCACTATCAGTAATTGTTCCTTCGCCAAAAAGTTCGTTGAGATCGCTAAATGACTGTGCTGCCTTCCATCCTTTCTCGTAGTGGTAGAGCATAATATGACGAATATGAATATGGTTTTCGACACGCATTTTTATTAACTATAAATAGAGAAGATTGTTTTTATAAAAAAAAAATAAACAAAACGTATTTCATTATGATATACTGAGTCAAATGCTTTTTCATAATCTATAAAAGCTAGAAATAAATTGATTTGATATTCATTTTATCTTTCTATAATCTGATTCAAAAAATGTATATTATCATAAGTTGAGTATCCAGGCCTGAAACCCGTTTGTTCAAATGGCTGGTTATCGATCAATATTTTTTCTATTCTGTTGTTCAATAGTTTTATGAAAATTTTTCCAATATTTGTCGTTAATGTTAGTGAACTATAGTTATTCATAGATCGTCCCTGGAGATGGGCAGGGCACATTATGAGATGGACAAAGAAAATTACCGAATGGTATCCTATAAATAAAACAAGAAACAGAGGAAAACCGGCAAGAAGATGGAGGGATGACTTGAAGATGGCTGCGGGGGTTGAATGGAGTCAAATTGTTCGAGATAGAGATGCATAGTCACTTGGAAGAGGACTATGCCCTAGTATCAAAAAAAAAAATTTGTAATAATTTAATTTATGTATGTAATTTTTGTATTGGGAGCCTATAAAAAAAAATAAAAGCCTATAAAAAAAAATAAAACCGACTTCAAAAAATTAAATGCAACAAATAAAATAATAATAACTCAAAAATCAAATAAAATAATAATAACTCAAAAATCAAATAAAATAATAATAACTCAAAAATCAAATAAAATGCACTAAAAGGTATAAAATAATTATCTTATTTAGTTACAACTAAACGACGAAATATTAACATGAAATCACTTTTTGAAGTCGGTGCCAAAAATACACATTTTATGAATCGAACTCGACGGATCTTATTTAGAACGTTCATGCGCGGATCCAGGGGACCCCCCCCCCCCAAAGCATTGGAGATCAATATTTTTTATACGTTTATTTAATTTTTTTTTTTTATAACATAAAAATTTTAAAATTGAAGAAAATAAAGTTCTATGTGGGGGTGTGAAAAATTTTAAAATTGAAGAAAATAAAGTTCTATGTGGTGTGACCCCTTCGATCGCGACACACTTCCAAGATCAAAAGTAGATCTTATATACCGGCGACCGCCCCCCCCCCCCCCCACCGACTTCAAAAAGTGATTTCATGTAACAATTTCGTCGTTTATTCTAATTAAATAAGATAATTATTTTATACCTTTTAGTGCATTTTATTTGATTTTTGAGTTATTTTTATTTTATTTGTTGCATTTAATTATTTTGAAGTCGGTTTTATTTTTTTTATAAAAATTATTTTTATTTTTCTCTTTTTAATGATGTTATTAATAGTGATTTAATATAATACCTTGCATGCATCTCGTAAGAGAAAGCGTCGGGCGAATGAATCAGAAAATGATAAATTAAACCAATTATTTTACATTAATTAATGTATACCTTGTATTTTAGCTTCGATTCCGGAGATTGCTTCTCCACCATCGAGTGTCCTTATTGATCTTTAGTCCTTGTTTTTAATAAGAGGAAAAATCTAATTAGATAAAAAAACCTCTTTTCCGATAATTATTTCAATTCCATTATTCCCCAATCAAGTCGATTGGTCTCTCATTATCCTTCCCAGATAATCATCAGAAAATGATAATTCATAAAAATAAAATAAATTTATTAAACCAATTATTTTACATTAATTAATGTATACATTGTATTTTTGCTTCGATTCCGGAGATTACTTCTCCACCATCGAGTGTCCTTATTCATCTTTAGTCCTTGTTTTTAATAAGAGGAAAAATCTAATTAGATAAAAAAACCTCTTTTCCGATAATTTTTTCAATTCCATTATTCCCCAATCAAGTCGATTGGTTCCAATCCTCACTTCCCACACCGTCCATCTCATCAGAAAATGATAATAAAATTCAATTCATAAATATAGAAATTCTTTCGAAATGTTTGCGAGTTTTAAATTAATGTTTTAAGATTGTTTTTTATAAAAGATTTTATTTATTATAATTTTGATTATTTGCTCATAAGAATTGAAGATTTACGTTATTTCGTCATTGATCATACCATCAGAACTTGTCCAAATTAATATGGTACTACCTCTAAGGTACCCCTTTTCCAATAAAAAAAGAATCATAGAAATCGGTCCACGTGGCAAATATTTCTCGCTGAACATACATAAAATAAATAAATAGTTAGGTATCTTGACTATCCTGGACCTATACTGATCCAAATGCAGAAAGAATCATTAAAATCAGTTCATAAACAAAGAAGTTATGCCTGAACAAACATAACAAAAAAGGTACCATTGAAAAAAAACGGGACCAATCGGAAACTAGACTGAACCCAATGCAAAAAAATTTATTGAAATCGGTTCACAATTGACGAAGATATTTCAGGTAACATAGACACACAAAAAAAATTCAGTCGAATTGAGAACCTCCTCCTTTTTTGAAGTCGGTTAATAAATTGATTAATTAATAACTTTGATTATGATGGTTTTCTAGGATAAGTATTATTTATCAATTAACAATATAGATGCAGTTTAAATATATAGTACCTGGAGCCACCGCCCCCACCACTGCACCCCACCCCACAAATGCACCCCACCTCCTGCACCTCCCACATCCACCCCACCCCGCACCCAGTTTTTGCATTTCTAGCTTTCTAGGGGTCCACATATTTGTGTATATTTGTTTACTCGTACACCAATTTTTTTTTTTTTTTCAATGCAATCGAATGCAAGAAGGGGTGTACCAGTAAAGATGCAGCCCCTATGGATCTCGAAAGACCCTTGCATTACCGAAGAGAAGGGAAAGTTGATTAAGTGAGAGGGTGTAGACGTAGGTGTCTATGCACTCCGGTTTTGAAGGTTTGAAGATTATAAGTGCTGGGAAAGATGGAGGCTGGGAGAGAGTTCCAGTTCCTTGAAGTCATGGGGATATATGAATTGGCGAATGAAGTGGTCCGGCACTTTTCTAATTTGACCGCGAAAGAGTGTTGGGAGTCGGCAAAACGCGTGCTACGTGCAAAGCATGCTTTGGGGGAATTATTGATTTTATCTCATCAGAGCACCTGCCGTGATAGTATCTATAGAAAAGGGAAAGGGCAGAGACGTTTCTTCGATGAGCCAGCGAGTCGCCCACATTCGTTCATATTTATAAACATTTTAAAAAAATAACTAGGAAAATAATAATAAAAAAAATAATAGTATAGGATCTGAAATAAAAACATAAAATTAAATAAGATTTGTTTCCAAATTATATAAAAAAAAGCCACTTCAACCACTTTATTTGTAAACACACCTGTAATGATATGATTTAGACACCTGCTAATTAAAACAAACAAAAATTTTTTTTTTTATAAATTTTATTAAACCATTTATTTTACATAAATTTATGCATACATTGTTTTTGAGCTTCGACTCCGGAGATTACTTCTCCACCATCGAATGTCCTTGATCATCTTTTAGTCCTTGTTTTTAATAAGAGGAAAAAACTAATTAAATAAAAAAACCTCTTTTTCAATTCCATTATTCCTATTCCTCGTCAATCCGTCCCAAACAAAAAATTCCTAATTTTAATATATTAATATTTGCTATAACCTATTAGTGGGTTTTAAAATTAAAAATAAAAGATAATTAAAAAAAAGCAAACAAACTTTTTTATTGAGATTTTCATCTATCAATAATTACTTTAATTAAGTAAAGATCAATTTAAGATTAAATTTGTCGAGGTCCAGACCTAGCCAGATCGCTTTCTCATCCTCAAAACTTGTTAAAAGAATTTGTTTCATCAAAATCGGTAGAGCCGTTTTTAAAATAGAACCAAGATACAAATATATATATAAATAAATATACAAACAATTTTTGCTCGTTTAATAAGAGTAGATTTATATTAAAATTTATTAAATGGAAATTATTATAACAATTAAAATTACAAAATAATATTAAGTTAATTATTTATCTTCATTATATGTTTCTAAAACATCTGCCATATGCTCATTATCTCTTGGTTTTTTATGTTGTTTTTTACGTTGATTAGGTTTTTTACGTTTATGAGGAAGAACCTTTTTAAGTCCATGATCTTGCATTGAACGGATTCCCTAAAAAATATTATTAGGAATATAAATTATCGTGATTAAAACGATTTCTTTTAAATAGTTCTTTATTTTTACCTGTTTTTCTAAATACTCTTCAATCTTTTGATCATCCATGCTTTCAACAGCAACTGATCTCCAAAGTTTTTGAAACTCTTCATCAACTGGAAGGTTTGCTGTTTTATCATTATAAAAAATAATTTTCTTTTTATCTACTGGTCTTGTTATATAAATTATTTCATTTTGTAGACTCTAAAAATAATATTAATTATATTATATAAATAAATATAAAATAATTATTTAATAAAGAAATCGTATTTTTATCAATGATTTATTAAATAAAATTTGATAAAAAAAGAATTAAGAGAAGTAGTATTTTCAAAACTGAGAATTCATTTATATATATAGATATAGATAGATTTATAAAGAATTTTAAAAACATTTTTCAAATGAAATTAGCAAATAGTTATTTTTAAATTTTTACTTAATAAATATGTAATTTGTTATCTTTCTATTTAAAATAAATTTAAATAACCTTTAATGCTTTATCACAATGAGGGAGAGATTCTTGAACATCTTCTAATAATATTCCTCCAAGGCCTTTTAAATCATGTTGTTTTAAAATCCTCAAGAGACTCTTCTTATCCTTTATTTTATAGGGTGCTTTAAAAAGAAATTTTCCATCTGCTGTGACTTCTATTTTAGGATTTTGTACAAGAGCTTCAGTCCCAAGCCACTGTAAAAAAGATATAATACTATATAATAATTATTTATTCAACTACATTAAATCCTTTGAAATGACCATGCTAATTAATTTCTAATAAAAAATTTTCGGGGTTTCAAAAATGACTTTTGCTTACTGATGTTGATGGGCCTTGTGGTTGCAAGGTTAGGTTGCATAGTCTGTGGCAACCAAGTTGCAAGTCTGTAGGCCCCTTAATAGTACATATGCTAATGTTTTTGAAATATAATTTAAAAATCCATTGAAATTATTTTTTCTGAAAATTAATATTAAATAAACAAAAATGTTTTATGAAAAATTATGCAATGTAATTAAAAGTGAATAAAATATAAACTTAAGCTCAAATAATGAATCACATGTCAAAGCATAACTCATGTTTTATCGGAAAATATATTTCCTATAATTATAGTGGTTAGCTTCTACTGGCAATGCTCTATTCCAGTGTTCTTCAACCTGTGTTCCGAGGAACCATAGGGTTCCTCTCAAACGCTATGCTAAAATTGGAATATTTACCTTTTTGATACAATTTGATGGCTGTATATGTATATAATTAAGTAATGGAGAGGGATTGGCTGAATCCCTCTCCATTACTTAATTATTTACCTTTTTGTTTGAATAAATGTAAATTTATATCTTATATAAAGTTTTTATAACAAAGGCAGGGACACACCTTGTTCATAACATGTAATATGTAATACGACATCCCCCCCCCCCCAAAAAAAAAAAAAAATCATATCTGGGTGTGCTACTGAACGAAGGGGACCCTTTTTTCAGCGTTGATCTATTTATTTAATATTTTACCCAGTAGCCTATATTACCAGTCAAATATTTATTTTTCTTGACCATAGCGGTTTCCTGAATATTTATTTTTTATTCCTTGACTAAGGCAACTTTCTGTCTACTTATTTATTTATCTACTTTTTAAATTATTTATTTTTAAGTAATTTAACAAGAATTTCTTCAAACCCAGTGACATATTCTAACGATTTATTTTTTTGTTTTATTTTATTATTGGGACGAGATGAGGTATTCCTTTTTTTTTAATTATTATTATTTTATTCTTGGTCGCAGCATTCTAAGGTTTCACACCGTTCTGCTGTGGCCACACACTGAGCCACTCAACCAGATCTTGAGTGGTAGGATCAGAGCTATAAGGGGAGATATGGAGGCCCTACTAAAAAAAATTGAAAAATCATTTCAAAAAAGGGTTCCACAGGATGTCAAAGATTGATGAACACTGTTCTATTCTATTAAAGCAATGGTTTCTTAACTGTGAGACGCATAGTTTTTATTTTTATTATTATATTTTAAAAAACATTTTTGGTTATTTTAAATTTAGGGAACGAAGAAAAGATTATTTTTATTACAGACAAAAGGATCAGCCGGGGCTCGAAATTCCATAATTCATATAGACAAAAGGTATTAGTTTGGGTTCAGGGATCAGTAGCTTAGTGGATATAGGAGCTAATACTCTTATGACAAAGCATTGCAGTACACATGCAAAGATCCCGGGTTCGAGCCCCGGCTGATCCTTTTGTCTGTAATAAAAATAATCTTTTCTTCGTTCCCTAAATTTAAAATTTGTTATTAATTGTCTTTACACGGCCTCGGTGTGGTCGCGCCCCGGAGTGAAGAGAAAATTATTTTCGATCTTTGGGGTCTGCGATCGATTGGGAGGCGCTGGAATATTTAATTTTTGGTTATATTTTATGAATATAAAAAAGATTTGTTAATTAAATAAGAATATTTTCTTATACTATTACTTTCTTTTGCATTTTTTTAAACTAAATCATTGGTATAAGTTGTATGGAAATTATTTACTAAGTTATGCTGTTGAAAATTGAGGGGGACGAGACAATTATTTATAAAAGAAAGTAGGAAGAGATTCATAAAGATTAGATACTACTGCCTTAAGGAATTAAGCCGTTGCTTTTCTAGTAGAAATAGAAAACTTTTATATAATAATAAAACTAAGATACGAGGTAGGTTTCACAAATTTTTTGTGAAACCTACCTCATATCTTAGTTTTATTATTATATTTTTTTTTGTGAAACCTACCTCGTATCTTAGTTTTATTATTATATTAAAATGTTTCACCTAGAACCAACACCGAACTCCTTAAAAGTTAGAAAACTTTTAGTTATCGCCCTTTAAAGCTCCCCTTAATCCCATTGAGGTGCAAGCAATACGATTGAGATATGGTATTAGCACAGCGAATTAAAATGTCTAATATATAAGAACTAACCAGATGATAATTTTAAATTACGAGACCTAATGGGTTCGGGTTTTTTGCAGATGCCAAGTCCAATGGTAATGGAATTATTACATAAATAGTTATGACAGCGATCTACTATGAATCGCGCGCTGCTTAGGATCGATTCCAGTGAAGACCAGAAAGTTTTCAACACAAACAAAAATTCAAGGCACTCCACCTATGGGAAACAACTCCCAATGAACAGTTTTCCAGGATATTATTATTAAGATAAGAAGTTGACACATTTTTGTGGTGAAATAATCTAGCTCTTTTAAAGCAGTGATCTCCAAACTTTTTGAACGCGTACCCTTATGACGAAAATAATCATAAATTGTACTCCCCTACCTCCGTGTGTGTGTCAAAAATGATTGTTTTTGTTTTTCAGGAAATGAACGGAAAAAATGTAGAAAATCAAGTTATTTTTTTTTTATTTATTTATTTTAAATTAAACAATATATATATATACATGCAATTGATAAATTACAAGAGGACATAAATAGTTTTGAAGGGAAATATGGCCCCCTAGAATTTTGGACACCACGTTGGAGATCACTGTTCTAAACGGCATTTTTTTTATTAAGTGCTATTCATTGTTTGGGTTGGGCAGAAAGTTGAAGGACGGAACTCTTCCTTGGGAGAAAACAGGCTACCTAGCCTAAAAAAGATGAAGAAGAAGAAGAAGAAGAAGTGCTATTCAAATCGCTACTTTCTTAAATCCCATTGGAGAGGTTTTTAAATTTAAAATAAATCTTAGAAAAAATCTTTATATATCCTGAGCTTGCCTGAAATTAAGCTTTTTAATAATAATTGGTTTGACACCTCTTTGTATATTCATATTAGACGAGGGGTGAACCGCGACCTAATATCGTGTACACTCATTTCCAAATAGAAGACAATAGATGAAGGGGCATTATCTAATAAATTCCAAAGTAATTCCACATAATTCCAAAGAGGTGTACACCTAATTCCAATCGCGGTTCACCCCTCGATATTAGATATTATAATCAAGCTATGGATAATTTGTTTGATAAAAAATTCAACCACCAAAGCTTAAACAAAATTAATAAATATTTTATATTATTTAATGAAAATATATTATTTATAGCTAAAATAATCTTAAAATTAATTTTGTTTGAAAATAATAAGAATTCAAATAGTGATATAAGTAAAATAAAATATACCTGTTTTACTCTAGTTCCCACATCAAGTTGATTCGTTTCATCAAGTATTTCTTCTAAGTTAAGGGGATGATCTTCACCATCTTGATGTCGTGTTCTCATATGTTTGACAATTTTAGCCAGGACACCAAATTTAAATTGAGAACTACCACTCATAGACTTATAGCTAGGTAAAAAAATATTTAAACAATTATATTTTTATCATTTATATTAAATTCTAAATATGTTTTTTCAATAATGAGGGATTTCAGGATTAATAAAGAATCTTTTTTTGTTCTCAAATACCGACGTTTGCTTTATCATCAGATCATTGATCGTTTAAAATTAAAAAAACATCAAGACATTAGTTGATAGGGAAATTACAAAAATATTTGTTAAGTATGACCCAAGTCCTAAAACAACATAAATCGCAATACCGAAACATCCCTACTTAAGGACATAAAATGAAGGGGTGAAATTTATAGTATAGAGTCATTCCGTGCCAAATCAACACACTTTAAAGAAAAATTTTACCTCCCCACTTTAGATTTTCTTGAAATTTGGTACACTGATATTTTGTGGTAATATGAATGAAAATACAAAATTTCAAATTTTTATCTTGAATAGTTTTTTTTATACGGCCTTGTGAAGTTTTCAAAAAATCGCAAAAAAACCACGAACAAACAATTTTGAAACTGCTCTAAAAGCTGTCTTAATTGAGTTAGAGAGGTGGGACAGGTGTCATTTTGCAGCTTTTTTAATGCTCTTTTCAGAGACATACAACATGACATAGGTTGTAATAATTTTTTTCTTTTTAAATGTAAATCAAATTTTTGATTTTGATTTTTTCTAAAAAGTACCACTTTTAAAATTTTCAAAAAAATTCTGTAAATAGATAGTACTTTCATAAACTACTATGCAAAGCATAATGATGGGATGGTAATGGGGTCTATGTTTAAAAAAATTATTACTGACCCTTGTTTTTCATAAATACCCAGTTTTGACCAAATAATAATGATTTTAATGTAGTGAAACGACATTTTATGAAAAATCACTTGTGTATATTAAACTATGTTTATGAAATAAACACTGTGCTAGTTAAATAACTATTTAATAATAAATTCATGGAACATATATTTCTTAGGCTATATTTAAATGGCGGCTTCGGGCAAAATTGCTAGGGCTGTACCTATAACAAAATGACATAAAAATCTACAATTCAAGTTGAACATATTGTTTTGTTGTTTGGTGAATACATGAATAATTATTTCATTAGGTCAGCTTTACAATAGTTAGCAGATTTTATAACAAGACTATATATTTACGAGCTTTACGTGCGTGCCACTCGGCCCTCCGGGCTGGTGACCTGGCGGGCAGCGTCTCGGTCCAAAAATTCCTCTTAAAAAACCACACTCCAAATGTATACCCGTAAACTACCGAAAATACATCGTCTCTTAAAAGTTTCGCCTCTTTAATTTTTGAGTGGCGGGGGGGGGGGGGGGAGGAATAATTATGAATATATTTAAATTTAAAATTCATTTTTCCTTTTCAAAACAAAAATAATGAAATGATTTATAAACTGCAAAAAATTCGCAGGCTGAATCATGGAAATTATTCAAATTTACGCGGTTCAATTAATTTAATTAATTACAAAAAATATATTTAATGTTTCTTAATTTAAAATGAATTGGAGTCTTTCATTTCAAAATTCGAGTGCAAATTAAAATTATATTTCAAATTTGCCTGGTTAATGAAAATCAATTGGAGCTGTCAGTTTAAAATCCTAGCTGACAATTATATTTCAAATTTGCCTCGTTAATTAATATATATTCAATGTTTTTTAGTTTAAAATCAATTGGTGTTTTTTCATTTTCATTCGAGTTCAAATGAATACAATATTATATCGACACAAAGTCTAAATCAAAAATTTATAGTTTTAGTAATAGATATCATGGTATAAATATTAATCTTACATTGGTCTAATGGTTAAGGCAGATGACCTTAGTTCAAGAGTTCGTAGGTTCGATTCTAGTCAAGAGGAATTTTTTTAGAGAAATTTCTCTTAGCGTTGTTACAATTAATCTAGATCAATATATATAGTATGAGTGATATTGAAGTGTGAGATTTATTTTAACTGCATTAAAAATTTACACATAACTAAAAATATTAATTGTAAGCCAATAAGAAAAACATCAGTACTGACCTAAAAAGTGGCTAAAGATGTGAAATTGTTGAGTATAAATAAGATTTTATTTGAAGAAGGAGATCCATGTTCAGAAATTCACTGTTTAAATTTTGAAAAAACCAATTGGGTTTGGTCTACATCATTTTCTAGAAGTTAGTTTAATATACACATAGTGATTTTTCATAAAATGTAGTTTCACTACATTAAAATCATTATTATTTGGTCAAAACTGGGTATTTATGAAAAACAAGAGTCAGTAATAATTTTTTGAAACATAGACCTCATTACCATCCCATCATTATACTTTCCATAGTAGTTTATGAAAGTACTATCTATTTACAGAATTTTTTTGAAAATTTTAAAAGTGGTACTTTTTAGAAAAAAATCAAAATCAAAAATTTGATTTACATTAAAAAAAAAAAATTATTACAACCTATGTCATGTTGTATGTCTCTGAAAAGAGCATTAAAAAAACTGCAAAATGACACCTGTCCCACCTCTCTAACTCAATTAAGACAGCTTTTAGAGCAGTTTCAAAATTATTTGTTCGTGGTTTTTTTGCGAATTTTTGAAAATTTCACAAGGCCGTATAAAAAAACTATTCAAGATAAAAATTTGAAATTTTGTTTTTTTATTCATATTAGCACAGCATATCAGTGTACCAAATTTCAAGAAAATCTAAAGTGGGGAGGTAAAATGGGTGTGTTGAGTTGACATGGAATGACCCTATAAATTAATATAAGTAAAAATACAATGACACTAGAATGCAGAAATTCGGCATGATGGAATATCTTGAGAAACTAATAAAATGAAAAACAATACTTTTCCTTAATCAGCCCTTAATATAAAGGCGTGAAACTTGCAGTGTAAATTCACACCTAAAGAAGTGAAATCCCAGCAAAAACACTTCTGTAAAAAAGGCCAATTTCGAGAAACTGTTTGCCAAAATAAGTAGTGAGATTTAATGTGCTACCAAGTTCAAAATCATTAATTTATTAAATGAGTCGAGAATATAGTAACTTAAATTAAAACGCATGTTTTTTTATTTTACATGTCTATCTATATTTATTGATTTCATTACTTTATTCGAAATTATTTTCCTGAAACTTGGCATTTACGCATCATAATGAATGTCATAATTAAGTTACCATATGACCATATCATTAGATCATAAGTGAAAGGATTGGAGGGCTAAAAGGGGAGAGGTGGAGACCTTAAAAAACAATAAAAATAATAACATAATGCGTAAATGTCAAGTTTCAGGAAAATAATTTCAATTAAAAATATGAAATCAATAAATATAGATGGACATGTAAAATTAAAACATGCGATTTAATTTAAGTTACTATATTGTCGACTCATTTAATAAATTGATGATGTTGAACATGGCAGCACACTAGATCTCACTTCCCTTTTGGCAAACGATTTCTCGAACTTGGCCTATTTTTACAGAAGTGTTTTTGCTGGGATTTGTTACTTTCCCATAGAGTGCAGAAAAAATTGGTGTATTTACTTTGTTTTTTCGAAACATCTTAAAAATATTTTTTAAATAAATCACAGCGTTAATGCCTAGAAAAAAGACTTGTCTATACAAGAATATAGAAAACATTAATAAAATTATATAAATTGAAAATAATTAACAGAGTTGTTGATTTTTAAGAAGAAATCAATGAGGTTGTCCTCTGTTTGATGCAAATCAACAAACGTATATATATTAATTTATTGATAAAGGCGCTGATGGTTTATGTATAATAATTAGATGTTGTTTTGAGGAATGTAAGCCCTTTGAACCAGATGTGGTCTCATTATTCAACTAGAATAAAATTCCTTGTCTTCATTTGAACACCACACCTGGTTCAAAGGGCTTACATGCTTTATATTAGCTTCACTTGTATGTATCTATCAATGTGACATTTGTTCTGTTAAATTCCCCAATCATTTCTCTATAAAAATAATAGTTTACATACTCAATTTAAATGATATAATAGAAATAAATACATTACATTCTGTTAAATTCGGCAAACTTTTCTCTATAAAAATAATTAAGACTATAAAAAATGTATATTGTAACTGGGATAACTCCCGTATATCGAATAAAATAAAATAAATGATTTATCTATCTACCAAAAATGTTTTGATTTTTTTTTACTGTAAACGCCTTATGCCCTGACTATGACTGCTGGATCGAGTCGAAACGACGGCATTTGAGGACAAAAAAAGAATTTTACACCTGAATGGTTTGTCCTGAAATTTCTAATTATTTGACATGAACTTTTTTTACCTGCCCACATCGAGTTTTGGAGCCGAAGGTGTAGAAGTTGGCTTTGATTTTTTCGACCGTGTGTCATCTTTGATTTCTGTTTGTTTTCTCTTTTTTTCTACTCTAAAAAAAGTTGTCATTAAAAAAAATCATAATTTATATTAGTTGAATAAAAGATTTCACTGTCGATGTTAACAGAATTGTTTTTATTTTAGGTTAAAAATAAAATGAGAGAAAATAATTTTTAATTATTTCTAGAGACTATAGTTTCGAAGGCATTGCCTTCATCATCAGTCTATCACAAATATTTCAGTATTTAGTTACAAATTAAGATTTATACATTGAAAATTCTGAAAAATATATATATTTGTAACTAAAACTAAAATATATATATATTTGTAACTAAATACTGAAATATTTGTGATAGACTGATGATGAAGGCAATGCCTTCGAAACTATAGTCTCTAGAAATAATTAAAAATTATTTTATTTAAAAAACAGAAGACTCTCTCATTTTATTTTTAACCTATCATAATTTATAGATAAAGTGACAATTTTATATTTAAACATACGTGGGGTTGCTTAGAGCTCTCTTTGTGAAGAGATCTCTTTCCCTTAATAACGCTGGATCCATCGTGATTTAATCTAAAATTATTTTAATTTATTTAAAAAATGCTTATCTTTTTCTATTTCAATAGTAATTTAAAATAATATATTTACTGATACACTGATGGATATATTACTATGATAACCTAAGATTTATGAATGCAAATGACATCTCTGAAATAACAACTAAATCTAAAAACCCTATAATTAAGGAGAAGTTAGCCCTGGAAAGTGAAAACAGTATATAAAGCGAAGCTAACTTCATTCATATTTAGTATTCTTCTGTCATCGTTGACATTTACTTGATGTGACATAAATATCATCCTTGTCTTTTTAATATTTTTTTATTTGCATTTTATTAATTATATTTTCTAAATTTCTAACTTATTTTTATTTAATATTGAAAAATAATTATTTTAATTTTAAAATGATTACTTGTATTGCGCCAGTGAATATTGCTGTGATTAAATACTGTAAATTGAAATAAATAATTTTTTTAATAATTTCTATTATAATAATTTTGTAATATTTCCAGGGGGAAAGCGCAATGAAGAATTGATTCTACCTCTAAATGATTCCATTAGTGCTACTCTTAATTCAGATTTTGTAAGTATAAGTAAATTTAAGTCCCGTTATTAGGTGTGTAACTTTTCTTTTTTTAGATGTGTGCCAAAACAACGGTAATGCTTAGTCCCAATTTCAAAGGAAAACAAATTTTGGCTGAATGGAAGGTATGAATAAATTGAATTTAGAATATACTATTATTAGTCGAATGTTTCCTACATTTGATTCAATCGCGAATCAAATGTAGGTGATTTTTGTCAAATATTGAGAGAAAATAATATCTGAACTTATATATTTCTAACTTGAAATAATGATGTTAAATAAATTTATAATTTTTCTCATTAATATATCAAAGAATTGTTTTTACCGCGCTTTTTTGAAAGATATATATATCGTGAGACTGCTGCTGATGAAGCCATTGGAGTCTGCGGAGTCTTAAGTCTGAACCAAGAGAGAAAGAGATGTGATCCATCTAGCCACAATCCAACGTCATTTTGCGTTTAGCCCGCATGACACTTTGGATAGATCACCAAATGAATTTGAAATCTAAGATGTTATATATTCAATCTCTCAGCCCTGAGCGCTCGATCTATTAGCATGTATGTTAGATGCTTGCCATTAATTAATCGAATGTTTCCTACATTTCATTCAATCGCGAATCAAATGTAGGTGATTTTTGTCAAATATTGAATGAAAATAATATCTGAACTTATATATTTCTAACTTGAAAAAATGATGTTAAATAAATTTATAATTTTTCTCATTAAAACATTCGATTAATTAATTGCAAACATCTAACATACATGCTAATAGATCGGGCTCTCAGGACTGGGAGATTGAATATATAACATCTTAGATTTCAGATTCATTTGGTGATCCATCCAAAGTGTCATGCGGGCTAAACGCAAAATGACATTGGATTGTAGCTAAATGGATCACATCTTTTTCTCTCTTGGTCCAGACTTAAGAATCCGCAGACTCCAATGGCTTCATCAGCAGTAGTCTCACGATATATATATTTTTCAAAAAAGCGCGGTAAAAACAATTCTCGTTAATATATATATCAATTTTTCGGCTCCAGACAAAGCTGTGGGTCCGAGTGATGTTATGTTTTCTCTCCGCCAGGTTCGCTGTCATCAGTGTTCCCCCACCAGTGGCGCACAGTTACAAAAATATTTTCTTGCCAAAGAGATGATTCATCTTTATAAATTTTATTTTTGCTATTTAAAAAACGGAAATTGGAAATAAAAAGAGGGTACGAACACCTGTTTCCAATCTTATATCACCCCTTTTCACCCCGCATTTTACAAGATCAGGTACAAAATTTACCTAAAGATTGCTACTTTGGACTTTCTCACATTTAAAGAGAATTAAATTAAAAAAATATAGTTTATTCTATGTACTTAAGGAGATCTTTAAAGGGATCACGCTCCATGTTAAAAAATTGTTTTTTATTTTCGATCCCACCAAAAATTCGACCCTCCGCTAAAATAATCATGCAATTAAAATTTTAATACGATTTTTGATTACGGGGAAAATAAGTTCGTACATATATTTAATTTACAAGCTACAATGTTCTCACAGACGGAAAGACAGATTTGTATCGATACTAAAATAGGCTCCTGTTATACTTTTGAACATTACTCTTAAAAAATGTTAATAAAAAATAATTCGCTGTCCAAAAACCTGCCCAATAAAATTACAAATTACAACACCAAGATAAATTTAATGAGATCCCATTCTAGATAAAATCAGCAAACATCTCCGCAGATGCACATCTGATTTTGAGGCAAATCATTATATAACAAACTGGAAATGGCTTGAGCTATAAAGATAAAAAATTGCACTTTTATATTAAAGAATTATATACCAATTACCAAATAATCAGTATTTTTCAAGAAACTCATGTTCTTTGTTGTTTAAATTTTTTATAAAAATGGTGTCTGGGAGAAAAGTTATATAAGTTTGTATGGAAAGATTTAGAAACCTAAAGATCATGAATACAAATCAAGGACACTGAATTTTAATTTCCATCTTTTAAAAAAATGCAAATAAATAGGTTGACTTGTATTTCAATTTTTACTTTATCCAATGCGAAGCATGGGAGAAAGTATTGGAATCGCTCTCGCGTCAAGCGCGACTTCAAAGGGTCCTCAGGTAAAGACTACGGAACCCATGGACTCAATTAAGGTCACAAATTGAAGTATTCAATGAGATTGAATTTTAGCACGTGATGGTTTTGCCAAAAATTACCTGGAATCTCGCCGAGAGGCCAAAAAGTGCCATTTTTTTTGGAAGTGCGTGCGGATGGATGGATGCATGTGTGTGTGTTATCGTTTTTTTCGTCCACGATTTTTTCTACACCTTTGCGCTGATTGAAATGAAATTGAAAACCTACCATTAGTTTAACAAAATGAAGCGCTGATTAGTTTTTGGTACATATCGGTCCACAAACATTAGTACTTTATTTCAGTACTTTTTTAGTTTTTTCTAAATATCTTGAAAATAACTTAACCAATTTTGATGAAATTTAATATCCTAATTAAGTACCTTGGGGACCACAAATAAGGTTAAATAAAGTTTTTAGTAAAATTATATTTTAAAGTACTTTACTCAAGAACATATTAATATTTCAAATGAATTTGGATAAAGTTTAGCAACGATCCGTTGCAGTTTATTTTTTAATTTGTCATAGTGGTTTGTTTTAATATGGAATAATTAAGTCATGTCTTATACACCAAACACTCTTGAAATTTTTTAAGGCATTGTATATAGTAAAAATTCACCAAGCGAAAGTAAAGCCTTTGCAATACTTCAACTTTCATTATGCAAGTAAAAATAGAATAATTATGTAAATTGAATTAACATGTTTCTTTTATTATTGTCCTAAATTGAATATGTCTGGCTGATTGATTAATGAAAGGTGAATTTTCTTTCAACTAATATTCCTGATAATTCACGAAAATAAAACCAATCGAATTAACTTTGTTAAAGATATTAGTCTAACTTGTCTCTTTAACTGCATTAAAATAAATTCTGTTACATAAACCTTATTTTTTAGAGATTTTCAAGATATAAACCACAAATTCGATATTACAGTTAAAAGAAATCTTGCCAACTACGCGTACTTGCAGTTATGATATGAGGCCGGAGGCAGTTAAAATGGCATGTTTTCTAATTGAAAAGTTTTTGTTTTGCCGAGAGTAGCAGAGGTATTGATTCATAAAGAGAAATCATTGATCAATAAATTATAAATATAGAAATTTATATTTGATATAAATATAATGTACGTATATGTTTATTTGCATCAAGGAGAGGACAACCTCAATGATTTCTCATAAGTTTCCTGTATTTGATTTGATCGCAAATCGAATGCAGGTAATTTTTATCAAATATTAAGTGAAAATAATATCCGAATTTATATATTTCTAACTTGAAATAATGAAGTTAAATAATTTTATAATTTTCTCATTAATATATCAAAGAATAATTAACATATTAAGGAGAATTGTTTTTGATCGCGTTTTTTAAACAAGATATATATATCGCGAGACTACTGCTGGTTGAGGCTATTGGAGTCTGCTGAATCTTAAGCCTGGACCAAGAGAGAATGAAAAAGATGTGATCCATCTAGCTATGATCCAGCATCATTTCGCGATTAGCCCGCATGATGCTTTTTATATCAAACACTGATATGGATCACCAAATGGATTTGTAATCTGAGATGTTATATATTCAATCCCCCAGTCCAGCGCGCTCGATCTATTAACACGTGTGTTAGGTGTTTGCCATCAATTAATCACACCTAACACATGTGTTAACAGATCGAGCGCGCTGGATTGGGGGATTGAATATATAACATCTCAGATTCCAAATACATTTGGTGATCCATATCAGTGTTATATATCACGTGTTTGATATAAAAAGCGTCATGCGGGCTAATCGCGAAATGATGCTGGATCATAGCTAGATGGATCACATCTTTTTCATTCTCTCTTGGTCCAGACTTAGGATTCAGCAGACTCCAATAGCCTCAACCAGCAGTAGTCTCGCGCCTTTTGGTTTGTTTGAGAGAGGCTCTGTTCTGAGTTATTGTTTTGTTTTTTGTTAATTTGGTTTGAATGTAATTGTCCAGTTCCATGCGATTCCTTCTATTGAGTTTGAAAATGGATAAGAATCATTCAACATGCTAAAATTTGTATTTCGGGCTCTGTCCCTAGATTCCAACTTGTTTTATACTATATCTCTCAGTGAGAAAATGTGTAATAAGTCATAGTTTTTTTATTTTTTCTGATCTATATTATGTTTGTTTTGTATTGTGTTTTTTTTTTTAACTATGACTGTTGTTTTCTCCAAATAAATAAATAAATAGATATATATATATATCTTGTTTAAAAAACGCGATCAAAAACAATTCTCTTTAATATGTTATTTATTCTTTGTATATTAATGAGAAAATTATTAAATCAATGATGTCTCTTTATGGCATGTTTTTGCTTGCACTCAGTGATATTTAGAAGCGTCTCCACCCTCTCACTTAATCAACTTTCCCTTCTCTTCGGAAATGCAAGGGTCTTTCGAGATCCATAGGGCCTGGATCTTACTTGCATTCGATGGCATTAAAAAAAAAATCTTCAATTCATAATCACACGGACCTATCTATGACAGCGTAATCTTGATTCTATGAATTCAAGATCTTTGATCATTTTAAATTTCCATTAAAAATTGAGTATACATTTCAAGACATTCCAGCTGCTTAAAAAATAAATTAGAAGGAAAGATTCGGTACGCTCACCTCAAATTTTGCAGATGATAAGCGCACGTGGTAGCAATCGAATCCAACTAAAGTTAGAGACATACGAGTAATATATTTATTTAAATATAATTAATACTCTCTAGAAATTCAAAATTCTAAACACTCAACCACCTTTATTTAAAATATATGAATGGCTTTGTGTTTAATTCTAGAGTCTCTAAACCCCCAAATTTTACAAAAATATTTAAATCTTTGAGTGAAATATTTAGCGAGTTTACATAATATGTCAGAGGGGTTCACCTCACGGGGTAGCCCAGATTGTGTTAATTTTGGCACTCGGGTTCAATTCCCGAGGAGGTAAAAACAACCATTCTGACATATAATTAAAAATATTCCATTATATCTCGGATCTAATAGATGACACCCTCTTATGATTTTCTTAGGGCCAGTTGTATGTCGGTTGGTAAAGTCTTTGTGAAAGTTGACAAAAATCTTAGAATTCACCTTGTGGCCGGCCAATCAGATGACACGCACTTTCATCTGATTGGCCGTCCCGCTGGGCACAAGGTGAATTCTAAGGGTTTTTACCCTTTGTCAACTTTTACAAAGACTTTACCAACCGACATACAAATGGCCCTTAGAAATTTGAAATTTATTTCTATCGGTAACTTGAACTCTTATAAATATATTTTGATACACTTCGAGAATTCTGTGCATATTTAATCTAACATTCAAATTAATTATTGTTTCAGAGAAGAATCTTTTAATAATTCAAGGTTACAGAATTGTTTAAAAGAAAGTTAGTATTATTCAAAAATATATTTAACATTATAAATAAGATTTAAAAAATTTTAATACTTTTCAGTTAAAAAACGAAGCAAGAAATTTACTCAAGAACAAACTAATGAACTGAAACTACATATTTGTTCAGAAAATAATTTTCCAACAGCTGCTGGGCTCGCTTCTTCTGCTGCCGGATATGCTTGTTTAGGTAAAAAAATAATAATTTTATGATATCTCAACACTCTTCTTTGGAGGCATCTAATTTATTTAACTTTATGACAGTTGGGACAAAATGTTGTCCAATATCTTGAAAATAATCTTCCAGACATTTTTCTTTGAATAGAATACCTAAAGGCTGTGAAATAGTCAATGTTAAGTGACTTATAGGTCTCGATCTCATTGGGAATGGCCATAGATGCTCCTGATATAAGTCTTTAATTCGCCCGTCTCTACCACAGATAATATGTGTAGAGTCTCAAAGCATTCTCTTTACTTCTAAAAGAAACTACATTGGCAATTAAATGTTGATTTTTTTTTTTTTACTTAGGCAAAGTGGTGTAGGTTTTAGGTGAAACATGATATTAATTTATAAAGTAAAGGGTGTGTAGTTTCACAGTGAATGAAATAAAACTCAAAGAGGTTTATACAAACTCAATATATTTCGGATTATTAGTCCATCATCAGGAGTTTACAGCTTACAAGTTTTAAGCTGTAAACTCCTGATGATGGATTAATAATCCGAAGTATATTGAGTTTGTATAAACCTCTTTGAGTTTTATTTCATTCACTGTGAAACTACACACCCTTTACTTTATTAATTAATTAAATTTTATAATTTTTCTCATTAATATATAAAAGAATAATTGATATATCAATGAGAATTGTTTTGACCGCGCTTATTTGAAAAAGATATTTATTGCGAGACTACTCTCATTCACAATTCTCATTGACATATCAATCACTCCTTGATATATTAATGAGAAAATTATAAAATTTATTTAACATCATTATTTCAAGTTAGAAATATATAAGTTCAGATATTATTTTCACTCAATATTTGACAATAATTCCTTACATTATATTCGCGATTAAATCAAATGTAGAAAACATTCGATTACATTGGCAATGGTTCTAATGAAATAAAATCAACCCTGGGCCTCCTCAGCTTCCTATGAAGGCTAGTTTACACAGGCTTAGTACTAAGTATTAATGTTAACCACTCGCACTAATTCTGTATCGTGTAAACAGACAATATAAGTGGTTAGTATTAGTAGAGTGGCAAGTGCGAGTGAATAGAAATGGTTTCTATTTACTAATGGCAAGCAAGCAAGTTAGCTTCCCCTACCACATATATTGACAACTCGAATTGCCATCTTGCAACTTTCACTATACACTAATTACAGTGGGTATAAGAGACGTGTGAACCACTACTAACCAGTTAGTCTGCTAAGTGCTTAGTAAATGGAATAGTACTAATGGCAAGTGCTAAGCTCGTGTAAACTAGCCTTGATCTCCTTACTACTTACCTTTTCAATTCTTTAAGACTCGGCTCCACAATTCTTTCGACTCCGATCCAAACTTGAACATTTCTTAACTTCACCTCTTTCCATCTAGCAAATCTCAGCTGTAGCACCTTATTAAAACCTCAAAATCCCAACATGAAAATTAATAAAATAATTTTTGTAATTGAAGAACTATATAATTTAAAATTTGTATAAATTATTTGTTAAATTTTGTTTAGGTATATTTATAATTTATATATATATATATTTTAGTACGAGCTTTGGCTTCTCTTTACGAGGTCCCTGGAGAACTAACAGCAATTGCTCGACAAGGTTCAGGTTCTGCGTGTCGAAGTTTATATGGGGGCTTTGTCCAATGGCACAAAGGTGAACTTAACGATGGATCAGACAGCATAGCAACAAAAGTTGTTCCTTCGAAACATTGGCCCGAGCTTAGGATTCTCATACTTGTTGTAAGAATTTTTTTATTTTAGTAATCTCTTTTAAGAAAAGATGTATTTTTAATCAATTATTATTTAGGTTAATGATTCAAAGAAGAAAGTCAGTAGTACAATAGGAATGCAAAGAAGTGTAGCAACGTCAGACCTTTTAAAACAACGAATTTCTCATGTGTTATCGCAAAGAATTAAAGATATGATCCAAGTATGTAAAATTTTACAATATGCATTTAAATTTATATATCGATAATTAAGTGTCTTATGTTGAATCACTATTAACTTTGTATATTTCCCAGGCTATAAATGAAAAGAATTTTCAAAAATTCTCTGAAATAACAATGCGGGATAGTAATCAATTTCATTCAATTTGTTTGGACACCTATCCGCCAGCTGCTTATTTGAATGATACATCACATGTTATCATTCAAATGGTTCATGCTATTAATGAAGCTTGTGGCCATAACAAGGTGAATATATGTTAAGTTTATTTTATGTTTAATTCTTTATCTATTATTGATTGATCGTTATTAATCTAATATTCTTTTTTCAATCTCGTTGTATATTTATATAGAATCACTTTCAAAAATGTTTTACAATGTTAATTATGCATGTTTTGAGTATTAAGGTAGTTGTTCGGCCAAATGGGTTTTCTTAGGATTTTTTGAAATTTAGAGAGATTATTATTTAAATACTTCTGCATCGATTGGTGGCAAAACGAAATTTATGAACAATATAGTTCCGGAGATATTAAATTTCAAAAATAGAGTTTTTCAGACTCTTGTACATTGCACTATACGGGATATCGAAAAATTTACATACATATTTAATTATAATTAAGAAACCATTCTTAACATTTTTATAAAAAACTAAACCAACATTAAACAATAACCAATAAGGTCAGGTGGGGTAACTGGGGCCGGGGGCAACTGGGCCAGGGGTCCTGTAACCCCAGAGCTTTTTAATTTTACCGCATTTTTTTAGCCCAATTCACTTTTTCATATTGGTGGGAAATTTTCAGTGTTCCTGAATTAGAGAAATTTCTTTAAGTTTATTTTATTCTTAAGTACTTAGTTAAGTTAATTACTTATTTACTTATTTACCTAGTTATGTGCTTACTTCTTACCTAGTTGCCTTACCCAGTTCCTTGAAAATATTAAGAGTTGAGTAAGTACTTAATTAAGGCTTTCTTAAGCATAAGGAACTTATTTAACTTTATTTCAATGGGTAAAATGAAATTATTTTGTTTAGTTGTTTGATTTATGATACTTTTTTGTATTTTCTGTAATAAAAATCGATTTGAAAAATTATACTTGGCGTTTAAACTTATCTACCTTAAAAAATTCAATAGAATAAAAAAAATAGAGGGTGCAACTGGGCCAGCCTAGTCAGGGCCCAATTACCCCGAATCGCTTACATCTTTGATTATTTTTAATCCATATACAAATGAGACTAATTCTATCTACGGCCAGGGCCTTGAGGGCTAGGGGAACATGTCCAATTGCTCAAAAGATGTTAAAAATTAAAAAAACAGCAAATAGGCTGGGCTGGTCCAATTACCCCACAACGCGTTTAACTGGGCCAACCGCAAAACTTTACATTCAACTTAAGATAATTCCAAAATTTTGAATAATCAAAAGTTGAAAGTATCATGATTATTTGAAGAAAATTTCATCTTTCAATTAATATAGTCACGAGATCTATAAATTGTGAGGAAGCTTAGTTATAGCCAAAAATATGGAGTACTATCCTTGGGAAAACAAAAGAAGCTGGCCCAGTTACCCCACCTGACCTTACATATTTTAAGACAATTTTGATTCATAGTTACAACAGTTTCTGAGATAATAATGAATAAATAATGAAAAAGGTATAAAAAAAAATTTACACTAAAAACAATTTGGCAACAGCGCATTTATTTAACCAGCGAAAGATGTATAAAGCGCGCATGTGCTAGAATTTTTCAAAATTATAATTTTCATAAGGTGTAACGTAGGCGTTGATTACATTTTGTTAAAAAATAACAAAACAATTTTTATAGAAATTTTTTAACTTTTAAAACGTATTTTATCTGCCATTTTATAAATATTCAATCTCTTACAATGGTGCCAGATTTGTCAAACGAGCACGGGATTGGCTAGAATCAGTACATAAACAGCAAAAAAGTTTCGGGCTTATGAATTATGAATCCTTATTGTCTGTTCTATATACTCTAGCATTAACTTTTTGCTAGTATTGTCGCGAAACAACTACCTTAATATCTCATAAAATATTTATCTTTATTAAAGATGTTTCACCTTGCACCAACACCACAATCTCTATTAATTATTTTGAGTGTTAAAACTTTTTGCAATCAATTTTTCATCTTCTCTTCATCGATAAAAGTAATGGTAGATAATTGAAAAATTTACATATTTAAAATAATATACATTATAAAAATAATACACAAAACGTTTTTCCAAAAAAATTTATACTTACCAAGTAATACTTGAAACATGTATGAATAATTAAAATTGTAAAAATTGAGTGATTTTATATAAATATAACGGGTGTTTTTTTTAGAGGTATAGAACTTCGAATTGAAATAAAACACAAGAAAATCGTTTTAATGTCCATCAATTTGGCTTTATTGGAAGGATAATTTTATGCCATTAATGTTTAAATATGATTTCGGGCATGTGGCCGCCGCGGCTGGCTCGAATAAATCCAATTCTACAGGTCCAATTTTCAACCACTTTTTCGAGCATATGGGGCCGTATGTTGGCAATAACGCCACGAATGTTGGCTTCCAAGTCCCCTAACGTTTCTGGTTTGTTGGCGTAGACGAGCGACTTCACATATCCCCAAAGAAAATAATCCAATGGTGTCAAATCACACGATCTTGGTGGCCAATTGACAGGTCCATTCCGCGAAATTATGCGCTCATCGAATGTTTCCTTCAATAAATCGATTGTGACGTGCGCTGTGTGGCATGTAGCGCCGTCTTGTTGGAACCACAACTCATCCACATTCATGCCATCCAATTCGGGAACAAAATAGTCGGTTATCATGGCTCTATACCGGTCTCGGTCTCGGTCTCGGTCTCGGCCCATACACCAAAATCACGACGCATTGCATGGTCTCGCGGCTTTAATTCTTGCACAAGCTGGATCTTGTAAGGTCGCAAGCCAAGATCTTTGCGCAAAATCTTCCATAAAGTTGATGGACAAAGCTCCAATTGCTGTGCACGGTGGCGAATCGATTCATTCTGGTCCTCTTCAACACTTTGCTCTACAGCGGCAATTGTTTCTTCGGTGCGCACTGTTCGACGTCTCTGCGGATGCGTATTATCACATAGAGTAAACGTAGTGCGAAAACGATCCATGGTTAACCGAATTAATTGCTCTGATGGACGATTATGTCGACATAAACTTCGCGAACTGAACCATTATTTTCGAAATAAATTTGCACGATTTGCAAGCGTTGTTCTTTTGTCAACCTGTTCATGATGAAATGGCAAACCAAACTAAATATTAATCACTTGACAGCTGACAAAATGGCCGCCAGTTAAAAAAGTGATGCCAACTTAAAGTTCTATACCTCTAAAAAACACCCTATCAAGATTAAAAAAAAGAAAATAAGTTTTATATATTTTATGTGTAAATTAATTTAAGAATGTGAAATTAGTTTCTTTATTTATATTTCTAAATGTAATAGAACTATTTTTTCTAATT